>JASSUY010044843.1:50006-63235 GCA_032466535.1 Forpus xanthops
GGAAAGTTTAGATTGGATGTGAGGAAGAAATTCTTTACTGTGAGGGTGGTGAGGCACTGGAATGGGTTTCCCAGGGACGTTGCGAATGCTCCATCGCTGGCAGTGTTCAAGGCCATGTTGGACATAGCCTTGGGTGATATGGTTTAGTGGGAGGTGTCCCTGCCCCGGCAGGGGGGTTGGAACTAGATGATCTTAAGGTCCTTTCCAACCCTAACTATTCTATGATTCATCTTTGAAAGAATAAATTGATTGTCATCACAAGTGCACAAGGTGTAGAAAAGTGCTTTAGGAGAATCTGATCCGTAAAATTACATTGCCTGGAATGGCAAATGCTATGGGCGAGATGTGCAGCCACAACTAAATACTCTTTGTGTTAACTGTAGTGTTCTGAATTTAGCTTATGAGCCCGCACTTAAGAAAACCCATAACATGAGGATGTTCCAAGCAACCATTTAGATTATAAATTAACCTGTAAATAAGTTGCTGTCATTTCTTTCTATATACTTTTGTTTTCTAATAATTGAGAAATAAGGCAATTCTAAGTGCACAAGAAGGGGACATTCTGATTACATGAACATAATTGTTTTCCTTTTTTGGTATATTTTAACTATAAATAACTAGAATATTTTATGTTGATGAGACTGCTTGTCTCCAGCTCTACTTCAGGGTATAAACCTTGGCAAGCTCTGCCCCTTACTGTCTTAAACAATAGTACTCATATATAAAAGAATAATAAGATGGAAGGAAAAAACTCTTATAGCAATTCCTGATTGTCACCAACCTCTTCATCCATATTTGCTATTCCCTCCACAGGATGTTATAATGCACTAAGTTTAGGTGGTGCTCTCTAAGCTGTGCCCCATCCGCTTTTTCAGATCCTCAAATTCTGTCAAATGCTGACCCTTCTCCAAACTTCTAGAGCTAAACTAAGTTGTTACTGATTACTTTCCTGGTATGCAGCCGAAGAACACTAGTGACAGATCAGCACTGACTGTTTAAATACTAGATAAATACAGAAAAAAAATATTGGCAACTTCTGAAGGCAGTGCCTATAAACACAGGAGTAAAGATGTCAGATCGACACCGACAAATGAGTGGTGATGTATGCATCAGTGCAAAGGAAGGTTTTAAAAAGGAGTGCACTGAGGAGCAAGAAAGTGGCTATGTGCATATTTGCAGAGATCCCAAGCTGGTCTTACTGTGTTGAATGAAGGTATGAATTGACCTTCTAAGGTTAAAGAAGACAAGATAGAGGAAGGTATACGTAATTGTGGTCCTGACATAAGCTAATGTATTGTTACATAAATGACTTTCATAGAAAAAGGAGAGGGAGCAAATAGAAGGACACAGAGATGTGAGAAGTATAGAGGAATAGACTTAGGAAATCATTTTTGAATTAGAATTTTGCTACTTTCCTTTTGAACAACACAGGACTTTTTGTCATGGACAAAGGTCATTGAGATGATTAAAAATGGCATTTTTCCCCAAAGTGTATCCTCTGGGTATATGTCTCTCAGTTCCATGGGATCATTTGTAAGGTCCTACTGACATATTCATAAATATTCTGCCTGATACTCCTTCTCAAAAAAAGGGTCTCTCCAGGACAGTGTTATCTTGATCACACTTCTTCTAGACCTCTTGTTAAGTAAACCATCTCATCACAGGATTAACCCTACAAAGCGGGTTGCCATTCCAGCGTCTTTAACAAGAATTTTGTAGCAGTATCAGTAGTTTCCCAATTCCCTTTGGGATACACAATATATATTGTACACCAAACATTTGATTTTGTATATAAAATATTTTGTTATCAAATATTAGAGAATAATCTCCAACAATTTGTCACTAATTTAGCTTTTTTAACTCAATGTGCCTTCCTGTCTTCCTGACAGGGCTCCATGTTGTTACAGGGAGAAGTCAATGTACTCTAAGTTTCACTTTGTTCTATGGGGAAGCTTTCCTAAGAAAATAGCATCTCATGTGGGACACCTTCTGCAAACCATTTTCTGAGCCATAATTTTTCCAAAACTAATGTTAAAACCATTACATCTTACAGATATAGTGAAAGTCAAATCATCCATCCACTCAAAGTATCAAAATTAGCAGTATCTTATATCTCAGTAGGTAACTTCCAGGCCTGCAGCATCATCAAACTGAAGCGTTTTGCCTTTCCTTGAGAGATATGCTGTGTATGACTTGAAGTACAAATATGACAAATACATGATCAAAGAAATTTTATTATCAGACATCACCACAAGGATATTGCAAGAGATATCCATCAGTCTGGCCCACATAATTAACCTTTAAAGCATTTCAAAAGGGCAAAATCTAATAATTAGGTGATTGACATTTGGTATTAAGTCTGCTGCAAAGAAAGATAACTAAATACTAGAAATTCCATTTGTTAATGTTGTGTTTCCACTATTTTCTTATTTCTTATACTTTTATAATTCTATACTGTGTTCTACTTCTACTATTTCTACCTTGTCAGAAATAAATATGGAGATAAAAAAAGTATCCAAATACACTTATGCAACATTAGGTTGAATATGATGAAGTCTTTTAAAGCTGTTAGATGTCCTAATGCCTGTTTCTCAAGCAATTACTGTGATGAGACTCCGCATTAATGAGACTTATTTGACAGATTAATTAAAAAAAAATTTCTTTATCATGTAATCTCCATTTCATCAGCACTTTAATGCTGATGGAAATTTAACCCTACAAATACTATAAGACTGAGTATGAGAAAGAACTGCTGGTAAAATGTTAAATTTTGATAAGGATAATATTTTGGTTGAAATCCATGTGTAAATCCATTGTTGCAAAACTGAACACCTTCTTGAACATTTTTCCACTCACCCTTGAAACAAAAAAGGGAAAATTTAAAGAGATTAATTTAGCATTGTTAGCTGCCACAGTGGCCAAATCTAAGTACTTCCCCCCGATACTTAAATTTCCTCTAATTTTGCTGTTCAGCTGAAAAGAAGAGCTAGATTGCTTTAAAAATCACTTAATAAGCAGTCAGCCAATGTTTTTTTGTTTCATATAAAATCTGTCATTTCAACTTTTGACTAAACTGAGCAGAATGAAAATGTGATTTTATAGAATTCAGGATAAAAATAGCCCAATTTATCCACACTCTAAGTGTCTGACTGGTTGAATAATAGATCTTGGTATAACAAGTCAAGTTTCATTGTTGTAAGCTGTTCTAAACAAATAATAGCTATAGTGTCTGAATAACAAAGAATTTAGGAGTTACATGCACTTAAGTATACAGAAGACAAAAAGAGTTAAAAGTAGGGAGAATATGCACCCACTGCTACATGATCAATTCTATATTTAGAAAGAGCAAGAAGGAGGATTTGGGTAATCAGAATCTGGTCAGCCTTACCTCAATGCAAGGAAGGTAGTAAACACTCCCGGAAATCATTTCCTAACATGAGGGACAGAAAGGTAATGAGGACCAGCCATCATACAGTTATGAGGGCGAATTCATGCCTACCTGATCTGATAGACTTCTGTGATGAGTGGCTTGGTGGATGATGGGAGGACTCTGGAAGTTGTTTATCTCAACTTTAGCAATGCTTTTGACCCTGTGTTCATCAACATCCCTATAGAAAAAATGGTAAAATAGAGGCTAGGTAAAAGATCAATGAGGTGGGCTGAAAACTAACTGAACTGCTGGGATCAGAGTATTGTTATCAGTAGCACAAACTCCACTCGGGAAACAGTGACTAATGGTGTACCCCAAGGATAAATACTGGGACAAATTGTTTTCAACACCTTCATTCGTGCCTATCATATCATGATGGGACAGAGTGTACTCTCAGCAGATTTGCAGATACCACAAATCTGGGAGCCATGGCTCAACAGCTCAACAGCTCAACAGTGGGTTGTGCTGCCCTCCAGAGGGACTTGGGCAGGCTGAAGAAATGGATCAACAGTAGCCCCATTCAGTTCAACAAGGGAAAGTGCCAAGTTCTGCTCCCTGGGAGCGAGTACAGACTAGGAGTAATGAGCTAGAAAACAGCTCTAACAGAGAGAATGTGGTGTCCTTGTGGACAACAAACAAAACGTGAGCCAGCAATGTGCCCTCACATGAGAGAATGCCAAAAGCCTCAGAGGCCACATTAGGATGAGTGTTGACAGCAGATCAAAGGAGGTGATCCTTCCCCTCTAGTCCGCACTGATAAGGCCACATCTGAATCCAATGCCGAGTTCCCTAGTACAAGAAAGATATGGACTTACTTGAGTGAATGTGATGCAGGGCCACGAAGATGAGTAAGGGTTTGGAGTATCTGACAAGAGGAGAGGCTGAGATAGCCAGGAGTAGTCAGCCTAGAGAAGAGAATGGTCAGAGGGGTATTACCCATTTATACTAATACGAGAGGAGGGAACGAAGAAGAGGGAGCCACTGACTACTCTCAGTGGTGCCCACTGGTGGAACGAGAGCTAATGGGCACATTAAGACACATGAAATTCCATCCAAAGGCAAGAAAACAATTTTTTACTCTGCAGATGGTCCCAAAGAGGTTATGGAGCCTCCATCCTTAAAGATAGTCAAAACTGGACTGGACACAGTCCTTGGACAACCTGCTCCAGCTGTCCCTGACTGAGCAGGAGGATTAGACTTGAAGAACTCCAGATGTCCTTTCCAACCTCAACCATTCTGTAATTCTATGATTCTCTCATTCTATATGTCAAACTCATCTTAATCTTTATTTTTACAGTGTTTAAAATTCTTTGAAAAATGTCTTCTGGTATTATGACTGGTGTGGGAAGTTTGAAAGTGGAGAAATGTTCTGGCAGCAACCTTCATTTGCTTGTTTATAGTAGCTAGTATTTTGTTTATTTTCTCTATTTCTCTTTAATTCCCATCTTGGTAGGAAAAAAAAAAGTAATTGCTACTTAGTGTATTTAGATTTAAAAAAATTGCTATAATTTCCTTTGACTCTGATGTGCCTATAGAAATATTGGAAAAAAGTGGTTAAAATACATCTCCTAGGACTACATGAATAGGTTTTAAATGCTAAAGATATCTTTATCTAAAGTTGTTTATGTTTCCTTATTTTGCAGAAAGGATTTATTCAGTCTGTGGATATGCACAACCTTGATTCAAACCATGCAACAACATGTTCCCTGGATGAATGGTGAATTCAAATACAGAAAGTTAAAAACAGAAGAATATTCGTGTGTGCATGTGTATGCTTCACAACAAGAAATGAGAAACTGAAGATCATGTGTATTTAATGCCTAAAAATATTTGTAAATATTTAAGGTCACATTTTGCAGCACAACAGGAAGTTGCAATTAGGCCAGTGACCAGAAAAGATTCATCTTTTTTTAAAAGAAGCAGTGAGATAGTTGAAATATGACTCTTTTCACACAATAAAAAACCAAAAATAAGATACAAGGAAAAAATATGATGATAGCGGTACTTGAAAGGTTGTTTTATAGTTTCAGCAATCTACAAATACCTGTTTGATACTAACAAGTTGATTTGTTCATTACTGCAGGAATGATATATCATAACTATAAAACCATAGCACGATTAGTGATTTCTGCTGTTTAGTGCACATTAAAAAAAAAAAAAGATTAGTAAGTAATCTGGTAATCTGTGACAATAAACATACAGTAGTACTATTGGCAAATAACCAAAACGTGCTTCTGCTGGAGGGCAAAAAGGTCCTACTCCTTACATACTGGGAACTCCTTCAAAGAAGCAATAACGTGTTCTACCAATAAACTTAGTCTGCTAATACCATTAGTTCATAATGTACTGTGAAAGTCATATGCAGTTACATCTTACTTAGTTATCCCCCTTTTGAGGCAGTAATTTGTATTTCACTAAGCCATACCAGTGTACAGTAAAACTGATTTTTCAGAGACTAATGCAATGTAGATTTGAAGACATAACTTGGATAAGTTTTACTGAAACTGCTGAAAACATCCTTTTTCTCATTTGTATTTCTGCTGAACTTTCAGACACTGTTTTTTATTATGCTTTCATTACTAAAATAAAAAGCTCAAACAATTTTAATATTTTTTTCCTCTCTCCAAGGTATTTACACACAGTAATCTTTTAATCTTCTTCTGAAAAACTGAACAGACTGACCTTTTCATTACCCTTCACATTATGCTCTTTTTTTTCAGTACTTGGATTGTTTTTTATGCCTGTACCTTCCCTAAATCAGATGTTTTAACAGCTCTTGAAATACAAGCTAAAGCTAAAAATGTATCTCAGCAACTCAATAAGGATATGTGCATATATAAAATGCACTTTATTTATGCTATGGAGGACTGCATAATAAAAACATATTTTCCATTAAAGTGTACTTTGAGGAATTAGGCAGCAGGTTATAATTGTTATAATCCAAAATTTGGCCTTGTATATATGTAATGGTATCTCTCAGATCTGTAATCAGTCAAAGCCTGTCTGTCACACAAAAAAGTCTTGGCAGAATAATCACTTCAGTTACATGGTCTCCTCCTGCTTTCTGAATTCAAATCACAACAAACCTAGAAGTCCAGTGTAGCTAACCTAAATCCTGTACAGTATGAAAAATGACATTTGGAGAAAAAAATGAGGACCAGAGAAGATAATTGTTGGGACTGAAAAAGAGGGTGTAACAGCAGAGTCTTTACAGAACTAAAGCTTACAGGGAATGCTGTGAATCTCTGAAGTTTGATATCTGGTTGGAACTGTCTGGGGAATAGGGATTCTCAAAAGAAAGAAATTTTCTTGACTCCTGAAAGACAAAAATTACCAGGTGAGAAGTCACTTTTATTTTTTATTTTTTTTTTTTACAAAAGATCCAATAGTTATTTGAGCCAGTTTTTCCAGGAAACAGGTTACTGTAAAATGTAACTTTGCTATGTCTAAACCCAGCCCACGTGTATCAGCTGGCACGAATTCACCCACCAACCCGTCCCAATTATTGCTCTTCAGAATCTATGAAATACAGGCAAAGTTGTTTACATAGAATCCCAACCCATCCCACTGAAATAATGCTGAGTTTTCTACCTAACAGAAAACTTCTTTCTCACCAGTCATGAAACTGCTGGCTCATCTCCACTGCTTTCTCCTTTTTTTACATTGTGTGTGGTGGAGAGAGCAGGGAAAAACACAGAAAAAGATCTGCTGATTTTTTTCTTTCAAGTTTAAAATTATAGCTGAATAATTTCATATAATAATTTATTCTAATGTATGTCATCATTAATGGAAACAAGCCAAAGGTTTTCACAATGATGCCTAATATATCCTTCAGTTCTTTGTTCCAGAGGAGGACCACCTAATGCAAAGTCAGACAATAAATGGAGGAACTTTCCAGAAAGCCAGTTCTCCCTGCAGTTCTTACTCCATTGCTCCAGATGCTACTATCTTGGCAGTTCTCTGGTTTAGAGACCCTTATTACTGTAGCTCATCTGTGGGAACTAAGGGACTGACTCAGCAGCGTTTTTCTATTCCAGTGTTGTTTTTGTGGCTTGCTGACTCCTAAGTCATACCTGCCGGTTTCCTAACTTTCTTTACTGCAAACAGAACATCAAAACATGATTTAAGTCTTTAGCGATTCCTCCCTTTCCTCCCTTTTTTACTGCTCGCTTAGGAGTACTTATTGTCTTCTGTCTTTAATCAGCTCTAGGAGTCTGCAAGAGCTTTTTTCTGAACTTGGTCCCCACGTGTTGTGAGAAAATCCTGAATTTGCTAAAAGGTACAAGTGAGTTATAATTGTCTTGCCTTTTGTTTTACACGAATATAACCAGTGTCTTAAGTTTAGTATTACTGTAATACAAAATATGAAACCTCCATAAGGTTTCCTGGGAAAAGGAGCCTGAAATTAAGGGTTTGAAACACACCAGTACCCTGCCAGTTGTGCTCTTGCAAAGATACACCCATTTTGTCAGCCTTGCTGCTCTTTCCAGCAACTTCCAGTAGCTTCCTTGGTTTCCACAAACTGCACACAGTTCCTTCTGGGCCTCCTGCTTTCTTTTGATTCTGGATCTTAACTTCGGAACTACTTCTTGCTTCAGAAAGGCCTCTTGCTCCTTTCAGGAGCAAACCTCCTGGTTATTTCAGTGCTTCATGCTCCCATTCTACTCTCTGTCCTTGGATGCTCACTGTATGCTGCTGAGCAAGGCTTCTCTGCACTTGAATATGCTCAGCTGCTCTCAGGAGAGCACACTCCTGTTCCCTCTTCCTTTCTAGAGGAGGAGGCACCAAAAGCCTCTCTCTTGCCCAGCCACAGTCCTGTTACAAAACACACAATTTGTATTTATGTGATATGGTTTTATATCAGTTGTCATGCTCATGACGGAGTAAGGTTTCAGTCCCCCATGAAAACAAGATGGGAAAACAATGACAGTAGATTCTAATAGATATTTTTAAAGATAAATATAAATGGTTGCACAGACATAAAGGGACACAGTCATAAAGTCCAGAGTGCAAGGTAAACAAGAAGTGTAAGGGTTCATATTAACTCAGATGAGAAACTTCTTTCCTGAGGCAGGATAAATAGCTATTATCTTCATTTGGTTATGTGCTTCATGTTCTCTTTTTTTTTCACTTAAAAAGTCAACTCCAGTTGGCCAGTTGGTACAGGTGCAGCAGAGAAAGAAGGGATTACACTGCTTTAGTAAGGGAAGAATGGGTTATAGAATTCCTGGATAAATCGCAAATACTTTGAAGGCCTTACAGAGTCATCTGAATGTGTTTAATAAAAGCAAGGATCTAGTGATCTAGATTAGTCCATTTAATTTCAGTTTCAAAACAAACAAACCTACTGAAACAAAAAAAAAACACAAATATTTTCTAAGCAAATAGAACATAGCAGGGAGATAAGTACCAATCAAGATGATCTTCTCCAAATAGGCTACTTTTTGAAAGACATTATTCCTCTTCTTTGACTAGATAGCTATTTTTTTTTTTGCGGGGGGGGGGGAATTGGCACATCACTCTTGTCTGGTAATAATTAAAAGGCACTATCATGAGGTAACTAGGGAAATGACAACTGGATTAAGCAGCTGCACAACTAATTGGAAACATATATCCAGAGGAAGAGTAATTTGTCTTCCACTGTCAGATGTTCAGCTCTTCTGTTGGTGGCTTGGATGAAAGGTTGCATGGATTTTTTGAGGCAAATTTAGAATTCAAGATAATCTTCAAAAATCCTATAAATGGTCTGATGAAAATATGCTGCAATTCAGTAAGCTAAATGCAAAAATCTGTCTTTATAGGGAAATATTTTGCTGTATAAATATAGCTCAAGGGAGGATGCACAAATACTTCAGCGCAGAATGCACAGTTGTAGTAAATCATCTGCTGAAAATGAGGTAAATCTCTCATATTGTTATAAAAGAGACAAATGCCATACTTAAATAAATAAATCAAAGTATTTTCTGTGAATGCGTGAAGTAGGTCTGCGCTATCTGATCAAAGTTTAGAAAAATGATCTGCAGTGAATTCTTGAAAGAAAATGGCATATTAAATCCAGAGAGAAACCTATAGGAGAAAGCAGTAAAAAATAAAGAGATTTAAAAAAATGCAAATTACAGTAACAGTAGACATCACATAAGGGTCCCAAATAAAAAAAGGAAAAAAAAAATATGAGCTTCAGGAAAGTTCACCTTGGGTTGTTCATTTTTCATGGCTTCAAGATATTAAAGAGAAGTCAGACAAATGTTTGGCATATTTGATTTTATCTTTGGCTGGGGAAGAAGATGTACATGAAAGTGAAGAATAATTAGAGAATTGCACTGCTTTCTTTTTCCACCCACTTCTTCAATAAAAAGTTGGGTTGGAAAACATGTTTGAATCTAGTTTTGTGCAATAATCAGAATCATAGAATCAGCTAGGTTGGAAAAAAACTATAAGGTCATAAAGTCCAATCTTTATCATGTTGTGGACTTTCCCACACTCCCATCATTCTTGAAAGCTTGTTTTCTTCTGTGAACACTTAATTTGAAGATTGAAAATGGAAACAGTTTTCTAAGTACTGCATATCATCTCCTATATGGAAGGATTTATATACACAACAGGCTGCAATGTCTAATTACAAATTTGTCATAGTTCATACTTGTTCTCAGAGCTCTGGTTTGACTAGTTCAAGGATGTTTTTAGATTAACATGGAATAAACAGGAAGTCGGTCTCAAAAGAAACTTTCTGAAGTCACCAGGCTCCAGCTAACCACTTTAGCAAATAATAGCACTGAACAAGCAGGCAATTTTATAATAATTTTGATTTCAAAGATAATTTTACAAGTATCTAACTTTTTTTGCCTGTTATAATTCCCATTGCTTTTAACATAAATTAGGTGCAGTTACTTAAGTTAACTCAATGAGCAGATAACAGTTAGGTCAGCTGGAACTGATCAACCAAAAAATGTGACCATTTCTGATTTGATTCAAAATCTCATCTGCTGTAAGTCAGCTAAAGCTGAACAAAAAATATGTAGGAATGAAAATGAGATAATTTTTTAGGGGCAAAATAATGAAGATATATGAAAAGGACTAGATTTTGGAAAACCAGGTTTTGTAACATAATGGGGAAATCAGGATTGAGGTGTTATTGGTCACACATTCAGACCTTTTTCTGCTGTCTTCCTTTTATGAGTTTTGGCCATTCTAATAAATCCCTTTGAAATAAAAAATATTTTCAGTTGAATGGTGACTCATATTCCAGCAAGTTTTCTGTTTTATAATACCACACTGAAGCCCTTCACAGCCTATTTATTTGTTATTAATAGTTATTTTTGTAAACAATTTTACTGGAGAATATCATTAATCAAGCCAATAGGGCATAAGTGTCATTGTTTTATTACTAATTAGATCATATGTGCCCCTAGAGAATATCTTTTGATCTCATCCTTCCCTAAAAAACAAGATACAGTTTCATTCTCAAAATTCTCTCATGTATAAATGATCAAAATTTGACTACTCTAGGTGCAATAAGAACTGGAAAAGTAATATTTAGCATAAATTTTAAAGAACAGCCTCTTGTGATATCAGGGAAGCAATAAAAGAACACTGCTATGAAGCAATCCATGTACGATTTTTCTACTTACAAGCACCCCTGGGGCTTGTTAAATAATAATGTATTATTAGGCACTCATCATACTGATTCCCAGTAGAGACAATTACCCTTTTGTTTCCAATGGAAAGCAAATTATTCTGTGTGGTGATGACTCTTATGCCTTAGTTATGTTCTCATGTCTGAAACAGTTTTAGAATAATTTAGTTTGCAGCAGAAGTTAGGAAAAGTAAGAGTGGCTTTGGCATGACACTACAGTCACTGACTGCGAAGCAAAGGCTTTCTGATCTGCTTCGTTGACAGCAGTCAAAATCACAGACAGCTTTATCACATCACATTCTTTATTTTTCTGTTCTGTTGTCTCTTCATCTTGTTTTTCATAGTAATATTTTTGTTCAATTCTCATGTTCTATTTCTTGAAAATAAAAAGAACTGGGGATTTTATTTAGCAATATTATCAAGAATAGGAATATCCTGCAATCAGGATAACTTGGAAACCAAAGGTGAGATACATATTCTTCTGACCTACTGCGTCCTTGCACCTGGAGCTATGTATAGGTTCTTCTACTGTTAGATGGATTTTGGTCTTGTGGCATGTGCAGTCACAGTCCCAGAAGCGAAGAAGGGCGCCCCAGGGAAACAACTGCCCTTTTCCTACATAAGACAAACCTTGGCTGACTGTTTTCTCATCTTTGCTAGGAAGTACTCCTGGCTGTGATTTTCTCAAACACATCTGAGGGACCTGTTCAGTTCTGAGGCAAAATCTTTATTGAATCAGAGAAAAGATAGGGTTTTTAATATTAAAAAATATTAATTGGAGCAGACTTTGGAATGCAGCTCTTCTCCTTCCCAGGTGAATGCTCTCAGATTCTCACTATTTCTTATATTGTTTTGCCTCATGAATATTTAATTCTACTGCATAAATTGGGGTAGCCTACACAGGTGTTAATGAGAAATCTAGTTCTTGAACATATAACCACAAGTTTCACCCAAGACAGTAGGCACAATCCAAGCAAAAGGTTTCCTCAGAGACTGGTGTTATGGAAGCACATAAGATGAAAATAAAAATTTTAATAGTTAAATTTACAAAGTAGGAAGCAGCTCTTGTCAGGGCAGAGGAAAGTAAGGAAGCACAGATAGCCATTCTAGCATGATAGTGGATGGATCATAGATACCTGTTTTCTTATGTGATGATTGGCTGCAAAAGGCTTGGCAACTGCTAGTTTTGTGATTTATCTGGGAGACAGTGATTGACATGCAACTGAGAAAGGAGCAGACCATTAATCTCTTGTGTTCCAAGCAATACTGGAGTTATTGGATGTACTTTCTCCCATTGCAATCTGTTAGGTTGTAGTGAGACTGTCTATAGAATGCACAGGCAGAAGACAAATGTCCTGTCTCTTAATTCTGACTAGGCTTATGCATAAGACAGCTGTCTAGCAGATATATTACTCCTGGTCAAATTCAGAGGCTGGATGTCATTTTTGTTATCTGCAAAAACTAACTGCCTTTCATATTTTAGTGCCTTGAGAACTGAGCAAAGACTGATAGGTTTTGACCTGCATGTTTACTTCTAACTTTTGCTATTTATATCTTTTGTAGATATAATCCTGGGTCTAGGCTTTAAGTGTGTTTTCCTTTGCTCCAACAGCTCTGTCTATATGCCTGTAATATGTCTTTAAGAAGAATGGCAAATGTGAACAGCTTTGAAACATTGCACATGAAGGCTTTTGATAAATGACAATTAATTAAACCATTTGTGAGCCAAAAGCACACTGAAAACAGAAGCATATCTGGCTTGTTATATTATTATTTTGTTGTTATTTTTGTAGAGTAGAAAATCCAGAAACTTGAAATCTTTCAAAAGAATGATACTTATACCAAAAAGGGACACTCCACTTGCTTTGGCACCATTGTGTTCTGGCATGTACTGACCGTACTCATCATACTGAATATTTTCAGCAACCACAATATTTTGCAAAGTTTTGATAAGACAAATATCATTACTCCATAAAGAAACTTATTTTCATAGAATCTTAGAATAGTTAGGGCTGGAAAGGACCTTAAGATCATCTAGTTCCAATCCCCCACCATGGGCAGGGACACCTCACACTAAACCATATCACCCAATGTCGGCGAAGGGAAGAGCAGACACCAGTTGGTCATCAGCAAACTTCAACTTTATTGCACACAGCGCTTGGTTAA
>JASSUY010044845.1:0-10814 GCA_032466535.1 Forpus xanthops
CCTTTTGATGCAGCCCAGGATACGGTTGGCTTTCTGGGCTGCAAGTGCACACTGCTGGCTCATGTTCATTTTCTCATGAAGAATTAGTAGTTTATCAAAGAATATCTTACTAGATTTTTAATCACTGGGGCAAAGGGGGGTGGAATGTTTTTTAACAGCAGAGGTGTCAAGTGGTCATCTCAAGCAGTTAGAGCCATATAAAACCCAAACTATGCTCATGCTTTTATTCCTTCTTATTCTGAAAAGACTTGTAAGCAATTCAGAGCAAGTGGCATGTTCAGCCAATGTTGGACATGAGTCATTGTACAGAAACCTGTTTTATCTGTATTATGGTGAAGTATGTAGTACACATCTTGCTTTAATTCAAAAGACTACAGTGGTTAAATGATCAGGTGAACAATATGAATGGAAGTTTTAGTCACATAGTCCAAGCAGTATATATAAAGAAGCAAAAAGTTATGAGGCAGTTTATTAAAGACCTTTCCTTCAGCTTCTAAGGTGATGGAGTTCCTGGTCAGTTTTCCAAGGAAAAATTAAAGAAAAAAATATTACTTAGACAATTGCTGCCCCTCTAGTATGCTAATGGCCTTAGTGATGGACAGTATGTGGAAAAAATAAAGAATTTGTTAGCTAACCAAATTTTTAAAAGCAGCTCTTCATAATGATTCTTTTTTAAAGGAAATACTAACCAAGTTTGAAAGAATTGTTTCAATGTATGTTTACCAGATAATTATTAGGGACTGTAGTGATAGGACAAAGGGTAGCGGGTTCAAACTTAAACAGGGCAAGTTTAGATTGGTATAAGGAAGAAGTCCTTTACTGTAAGGGTGGTGAGGCGCTGGAAGGTTTGCCCAAGGAAGCTGTAAATGCTCCATTCCTGGTGGTGTCCAAGTCCATGTTGGACAGAGCCTTAGTTGATATGGTTTAGTGAGAGGTGTCCCCGCCCATGGCAGGGGGATTGGAACTAGAAGATCTTGAGGTCCTTTCCAACCCTAACTATTCTATGATCGTATGATTTTCAACCAAATTTGTAATAATTCTGAATTTTATTTTAAAAACCCATGATTGAAATACATAAGCATAATTATAACACTTCAGAAGTCAGAAAGTAATGCACTAGTCCTAAGCATTTGTGAAATTGTAAAATCGGGTACTTATGGTAAGTATTAAAATTTTAAGTAATAGGACCATAAAATGCTTTCCTGTTTCCAGGTTGCTTGTCTTGCATCTTTAGGAGGAAGACACATGCCTTTTTTTGTATTTGTGTTCTAGTGCTATTTTTTCCATCAGTCTGGTTTTTTCATTATGCTGAAGTTGTAGAACTTAAAAAAAATCAGTTTGAGGTTAATTTAGATATCATAGATATTAGTTGATGAAATATATCTTCTGTTCTAATGACTGTATGATTATATTTAAGTAGGATATCTGAGGCATATCAGCCATCAGTATGTATTAAGTGTTTAGGTCATCACGAAAACAAAAAGTATTCTCTTCTAAAAATTTTTCATGCCTCAAAGCATTAACAAAAGTTCAGACTGGATGTACTGCTCCTGAATTGTTAGCCTAATCCCTTATGGTATGGTTAGTCAATCAAATATAGCAGAATGAATGTATCTTGAGTTTCTTTAGCCTTGGAGAAGTCCAAGATGAGATAGTTGGAAACTTGGATAATTGATTGAGTAGGGAGAGAGCAAGTTCGCTGTATAGTATTTATTTCTTAAGGAGGAATCTATAGCACTTGATGGTAGTATGCTACTACTGATAGTGAAGTTTTTTTCTTCTTTGCTGTTAAGAAAACTGCCTAAAAATTCTATCGTTTTTCAGTGTTTTTACATCAACTGGTATACTGTGTGGCTTTGGTACTCCAGAATTGTTTGGTTTGTTTGGGTTTTTTTAGACTATAATAATTCTTTCTGTCTAAAGTTATACCTTTTCTAGGTTTAGATGTATTTCTGGGACAGCTATTGTTGATGGTGGGATTTGTGAATAACAGTTCTTTTAAAGGAATTGTAAACTGTATAATAATTTGTCCTTTGCAAGCATTTAGTTTGATTGTGATGCTTTATAGATTACAAATAAACATTAATATGAGGAGAAGTTGTATTTTCAGGAAAGCAAGAACATGCATGCTATATTAATACACATATTGGAGAAAATGGATCAGTTTTATTGATGTAATAAATTAACAGGCTTTTGGATTAACAAGGTTGAAATCATTCAGGTAGTTATTACACTGTTTATAAATCTCATAGTAAAATTGGAGCTGATATGTATATATTAATCCTTTTTGAAGCACTTGGTTGATACTCTGTGGTCTGTGGTTTCTCTTTTTTCAGCACAAAGGATGATTGTTTCAATGTTAGCATTCAGCCGCCTGTTGGAGAACTGCTTTTGCCTGTCACTATGTCAGAGAAAGACTTTAAGAAGGAGCAAGGTGAGAAATATTTCAGCAGCTTCAATAAATATATTTGGATGAGAAAAGGGCTGTGTGCCTTTCAGTTTCCAAGTATACAGCAAGTGTTTCCTGTGTCACTGTTTGCATTAGTCTGCATTAGTATTCAGTCCAATGCTAATTATTTAATTTTAAAATATTTTAAAAAGGATATACAGTGGTATTTGATAGCTTTTCAGTGTACCTTTAAAAGCACAAAGCCCACCCTTTACCCTGAAATAGTCTTCTGGCTCAGAGTCTTGGCTTCTGTCATGAAGTGTGAATGTCTTTCCTACTAGTGGTAAAGCAGAAAGTTGAAACCACAACTCAAGGAAATAAACCAAATACGCATTCATAAGGTTTCTGTCTTTGCTAGTCTTTATTCCAAGGCTATGCTTAAATATTCTTAGTGTTCCTAATCCTCAGCTACTTTGAAGATTATTTTGATCATTTTCTTTTCAAACAACTCATATAAAAAATATTCTTGTTGGAATACTCTTTTAGAAAGGTGACATGTTTTATGTACTTCTGCATTATCTTAATGTTGAGTCTTTAAAGAATGTAAGTTTCTGATGCTAGTCCAAACACAAACCTCCCTAAGAGCTTTTAGTGGTGTCAGTATTTTATACAAATAATTAGAGAAAATTGTACTTAGCTTTTACTGTGTGTTAAATGAAATTGTCCATGCTGCTACCCTTAATTTGGGTGTGATTCCTGGATATTTTAAAATAGAAATTATTACATTTTGCATGCATTCAAACTTAATAGTGTTTACTCATCTATCTCAATGTATGGGGATTTACATGTGTAAATCTCTTCGTACTGAGATGAGAATATACCCATGGGATTCTGTCTCATTGCTGTGTAAGGCTCAAAAACTCAGTGTATTCATCAAGCAGTCAGGAACAACAATGAGTAATGCTATGTATTGCTAACTACTGCTTTTGAGCATTTCTTGCTTTTGTATTTATTGAATTATTAAGAAAGATTAATATTGCCTAGATCATTTTCAGTTAAGCTTACGGCTGTACTGGAAAGTTAGGATTGTGCTTTGTGTTCCTAACCAATTGATACTTATTTGCTGTTCTTACCCTTTGCTGGCTAAAGCCTGCCTCTGCCTTATACCTGCTCAGCAAACCAAGGTGAGTGATTGAACGAGGCTGTGGCACATTTATTTTAAACTATTCCCTTCTAAAAATTGTAGCTGAGGTTGTAGTGAAAGGAAAGCAGATTACTGTGCTTCTCCCCCCCCCTTCCCCTGCCTTGTTTTTATATTTGCTTGCTTTGTGATATTTTGATAGAGTTTTTGTATGTTTTACTTTGACTGAGGGCTTTTTTTCCTCCTGACTGGCCATACAGAACCATGAGCACAAAGAAGAAGTGTACTTGGAGAATAGCTGTGGTCCTCTGTGGAGTTGTTGCCAAAATTCCTTTTTCTTCTGCCATTTTACTTCTATGGTTGTTGATTATTTGTCTGAATAAATCTGGCAGCTGTTTGCTATGTTTAATAGAGCAGAAAGGCTACTCTGAATAAAGCTATTTGAAAATTTGTTTATATGAAGTATTTGTAAATCCATGAAGGTCTCTTGGCATTTCTGTATCGCTTTCTCTGTCTTCCTGAATTCATTCTTTTATGCAGGACTTGATGCTAGCAAATTTACCACAGGTTTAAAAACCTTTTCTATTGCATCTTTTTTTCTTAAGGATATCAGCTCTTTCAGAATATTCATGGTAATAGAGGTCTCAGCTCTAAATTTTGCATAAGTATTTATTACAAAGATCTAGGAGCAGCTAGCATTTGGGGAGAGTTACTGTGTGATCTTGTTAAGTGAAAAATTCAAATTACAATAATAAGTGCAGAGCAATTTAGAAGTTGGTATATATTATTCTGTTTTGTGTTTAACTTCAGTTTGTCTGTATTCTCCAAATGAATCTGATTTATATAATTTGGTTTTCACTTGTCATGCTTTTTCTTTTTACTTTTTTTTTTTTGTTTTTTCTTGTGTTTTGGATATAAGATGCTTTAAGTCTTGTACTTGGAGATGCCTTTTTTTATTCACAACCAGAACAAATAAGTAAAAAGTGAGTGAGGAGAATATTAGAAATGCAAGATTATATTGGGGGAGAATGAGAATGCATATGGGTTTTAGGGATTTTTACATCTAAATCACATGTGTAACCTAATAAGAGTGCTAAAGAGGAAACAGCTGGTATTATACTGCTATGTAGAAGACAGCTTATTGCTACACATCTTTACACTCTGCTGTTTTGCATTGTCTTTTATATATGTCCATTTTCTTCCTAATGACAGAAGGAGTGGGGAACAGATAGGTTATTGAATATTCATGGCTGTGAAGGTTGTATGGTCGTAGTGGCAGAACTTAGAAAGCTGAATTTATCCCCATGCTGTGTGATAATGCTTAGCCTTATTAGATGGTCTTCCCTTCTCTCCTAAGCTGGGGAATCCTCCAATGAGGTAATTCCCCAGAGCAGCAGCTGAGTTAGCAGTTCATCTTGTGATTGACAATTTGGAAGCAGTGGATAAAAATGGTATAGCCAAACTATCCTTTACTTTTCTGTTTAAATACTTTTACTGATCTTTAGTTTTACCTGGTTTACATATAAATGTATGTGCATATATATACATATATACATTGGTTTAGATCACATCCCCGTGGAAAGTCTAGTTTCTGTAGCAATAATTCTGCACGAGTGATACAGGTACTGTTGGAAACTCTTTGCCAGATTTTTCCCTTGTGTGCTGATTTCTAAAACAGTAGCAAAACTCCACTTGTCTTAATTCAGAGTAGAGCTAGTTTAAGTTGAACATACCTTGCTACCTACCGGTGTAAGTTTTCTAATTTCATTTCCTTTTGTTATTAAAAAGTTGTACACTTATTTCATTGTATCAGTTAGTTAACCCAGATTAATTGCTACTCTGCACTCTGACTAGAATTCTCTCAGATTCTCAAGTTTCAAGGAATATTGAAGGTGGCATTTTGTAGCTGGGTATCTATCAGAATTTTTATGAAGGTGTAAAAACTACTCAGAGTGTAAAGACTGTTCCCCTCCCACCGCAACATGTTTTAAAATAATTATTTTTTTTAAATGTATATCTGATTCACATTTAAAAAAACAACACAAAAACACCTTGGTTAAGTAAACAAATTGTTTACCTAATTTCATCAAGATTTATTTATCCAGCTTGTCTTCCTAACGAGCAAGATGCTAATTCTTTAAATGGTTGGACATTTACTATTTTCTGGCCCTTGACTACCATGAGCAATCATATTTGATGCTCCTTAATTAGAGCACCCTTTTTTCTTTCCAGGTTCTTTTCCACCTCAGCAATCGAGACAATACATTTGCTTACCATGCTGCTCTCCTAAGTGTTCTTTTGCATGTAAATTAATCTTGATTCAGTTTACACTGTCATGCTGAGTGGTACAAATTGCCTATAACAATAAAACAGCATGAGTTAAAAATAAAGGGGGGTGAAAAGGCAGATTGAATGTGTGCCTTACTTGATAGGATGTTACTTTGCTTTATGCCAATACATTAGTTGACGATAATGAATCTTCTGTTCTGAAAAGCATGGTTTAGTTGATTTTTTTAATTTTACTTCAATGGAGCAGTACCTTGTCTTTTATAGAACAAGTTAGACAAACCATTAATGACAAGAGTGTTAAGGTTAAATATGAAGCAATGCATTCACTTCTCTGAGTGCTATCCATCTTTCCATTTGCAGGAGCTTGACAAAAGTACTGGCTTTGTACAACATTTCCTTTAATTACATGCTGCGGAAAACAGGCTTTTAACATAAACATAGTTGCATTCATTTATTCAGCATTTGCTCTTCAATAGAGCTTAATGGAGAAGGTTTAAATCCTAAATGAGTGCACACATCTCTCAGCAGTGTTATGTCAGTCCCTGTGCTCTGCTTAAAAGCAGTTTTAGGCTGCGTATGTAGTTTTTAAAGCTTTTGCCTAATAGTGAAGTTAAACAATTTGAAACAGAAGGTTCTATTCCCAAAATAAAGCTGGTCTTTATAGAAGTTGTATGCTTATTTTTGCTTTCTTAAAGAGGAGATCATGTTCAAAAATAACCCATTATTTACTTACGAGGTGTTCCATCTTTGCTATTTCTTATTTTGTGGCAGCAGCTAATGCTCGTTCTATAGCATAAAAATATTTGGTTTATTTTTTTAATTGCTCTGTTAAGCATCTTAATGCCATTTGCACTGGATTAGGACTGTATGTGGAGCCCTAAAATTACCATTTTGAGACTTTTGCATTGTTTTCATCTTTAATGTTATTGTAGATTTCAGATGCTTCGTATCTCTCCCTAAAGTACTTTGCTCCATTGTTTGTCTGCATTTTCACCTTCTGAACATAGCATAAAATTACACACAGAGTGTTAAGTTGTAGTTACTGTTGGGTTTTAATCAACATGAGCATCCAGCAAATCATTACTTCAGAACAATGGAGGTTGATAGAAAAGTGGAGGTTTTTGTTGAAATGTCCTTGATCAACATTTCCTTCTTAACTTTTTTTGTCGTATGTTTGGATACAATATTGATATTTCTGTTCCATTTTGTAGTGATATTCAAATTATTTTAATCAAATAGTTTATGGTAACCTTTTTGAGAATTTCTCAGTTTCTAATGGAATGACTTGTTCTTCATGAACTTAATTGAACCAGTGACTACTGTCTGAATATCAAGGTTATTTTTAGCAGTTGCATATGAAGTTGTAATTAAGTGCAGTGGGTTTATAATTCAATTATTAGAAGATGTCTTTGTATATGGTCTTACTTAAACTGGACTTTCCCAAATCAGTCTTAAATAATTTGTGTTTGCATTCTTCTTTTAAGTTAACGCTTTTTTGTAAGAAAGAGCTGTCTTAGTTTCACAGTTGTATTAGTATCAAATGTCATTGTTCAGTTATTAGTAATTATAGGGTATTGCAAATAATGCCTTAAGCAAATATAATTAATTTATTACAAAATTGTTTTCTTGACTAATGGTTTAACTCTTAATGCAATTGTGGGGTTTTGTATAGAAGTCTCTTATTTTGGTTTTATGCTTAATAAGCAAGCAAATCTTAAAGTATTCACAATGAAATACTTAACATTTCAGGGATGCTGACAGGAATGAATGAGACATCTGCTACAATAACTGTTGCTCCACAGAACTCTACTAGACTTGTAATAACTGAGAAGCTAGTGAAGGCAGCAAACCTGGGTGTAGTCCCTTCTGGTCAAGATAACATACACAGGTAAGATTACATCATTCACAGTGGAACCATCTTTTAATATGAATTTGTTAGTTCAAAATTGGTCAACATTTCGTAGTAATAGGGAAAAAATTATTATCCACACCTTTAACAGATGAAGTACCCAATTATACTCTAACATAGAACCCCTAAGCAGGTATTAACTTGAGCCTTAAGTACTCTTAGCTCTTTATTTAAGTGTATATATCTAGACTGTACTGTACACAGTTAGGGGGAGTTGTCCTTTCATGGTTTTGTTTCAAAGGGAAAATGTAGCCTTTTAAAGCACAGTAATTTCAAGAGCATCTATATGTTTTTTTTGACTTTTGTTTCTGTTTCTAAAAATAAGTGACCTTACTCAAGTGCATGATGTGTGAGAAGCAGCTTATTTTTCCCACATTGATTTTTGACCTGTGATATCCAGCTAGCAAAACCTAGAAGTTGTTTTTTGGTGTTTCAGGATTGGTTTCTTTTCAGTTGGATGAAAATCTTTTTGAATGCAAGTTGAACGTTAAATTGAACATTTCTTTGTCCTTCCTATATTTATGCAAGGAAAAACAGCTATCAGCCACAAAAGTCATTGGCCCTGTCTAAATTCTAGATGTTACTTGTAGGTCAATCCATTTCATCCAAAAGCTGTGATACAGAATGTCAGTGGAATTGATATGATTGTTGGTTAATGACAGCTTTTAATGTGATTGACTCAAAATATTTAGCCCCGTGAATCTGTATGCCGTGTCATTTGTGACAGGAACATACAGGAAAACTGCCATGTGTCAAAAACTGAGTGGACACAAATAGCAACAGCAAGATTTAATTGGAAGCTGTTAACCTGGTCTTGGAATAAGAAAATGCATGCATTTCACCTACCATCTACTAAAGCTGTTCCAGAGTGTGAATTATCTCTAGCTCCTGAATTTTGCTGTTTGAATAAAAGCAAACTATCTTCTTTTAAAACAAAGAATAATGTTTTTCTTTGAAATTTTGCTGACTGAGGTGGCTGTTTGGAATAGTGAGAATCGTGTAGCATGCACAGGACTAATAACCTGGTATTTCTCTTTGTTGGATTTATTCTTTTTTGCATCACTGGGCATTTGTGTTTTATTGCATTAACATTAACCCAGATGGATTTTCCTATGTATTTGATACAGTCAATGATAAAATTCTGTTTCACCATAAAAACATGGTACAGCAAGTGCGATTGCACTGAAATGATTGCCACTATTGACACCTGCTCCTCCATGAAAGAGTCCTCATTTGTTACATCCCTGAGGGATTTATACAGCCTCAGCATCAATTCAAAGACTGGGTGAGAGTGTCAATCAAGAAAGACTGAAGTGTCTGCAGCATACAGGTGTTCCTCCGTCTTTACCTTATCCATCACATGAGACTTACCGCATAGGGATGGATTGTTTTGTGACTGAGTCTTGAAAAGGCTTCCAAAAGTAATAGCTTAGTTCCTACCTCAGCCATAGGTTTCCTGATTGTAGATAAGTTCCTAATTTGATCTTGCTTTTCTCTTGCTCTTTTCAAAAGGAAAAAAAAAAAAAAGGAAAAGAGGGTTTTGCACAAAACAGAGTGTATGACCAGTAGTAAATAAATTGAAGATGTGCTTCCTGTTGGGTACGCTCCTTCAGAGACAGTGGTTGAAAACATGTTGTGATCAGGCTGAAGCATTCAGAATGTTTTAGAGCGTCCTGAAATGTTCTTTTATATTTTTTTGTTTGATTCAAAATTGAATGTAGTCAGTCTGCCGCAGTAGTTACCAAATAGTTTGTCTTTATAATACCCATCAGGCACTAAAAATTGTTTGTAACAACTTAAATAGCCTACCAGAAATACCCAGCAATGATAAGCATTTAGAAAATAGCCCTTCATTTTCTTTATCATAAATAACTGTTGTTCATTCAAAGATACTGTGTAGCCATAATTGCAGATAGTTTTTACTGAGAACAAGAATGGGAATATTTACTAATTGATACTGTGATGAACCTGTTAATCTTTTAAATAGCACTACATTATCACTATAATAAATCATAGATGTAGATGAAAGAATATTTGCAATAGGTTAGACAAAACTCTGAAACAAATTACTTAAATACATATACACATATAAAAGTATGCATATATTTGAATTAAATCAGCTTTGCTGTGGAAGTAAATAAAAATGGAGTCTCTTCTTCCAAAGTCTCACAAATACAAGAAGTGTGTCATGTTTTTATTTATGTGATATATGCACCATTTCAGGATGATAAATCAGGAGTCACCTTTTACCTTAACAGAGCAGTTACAAATTCAGTATTAAAAGTGAATTTTTTTTCATTTCTGCATATTGTCATCTGTCTTGTTTGTTTTAGTGCTAGTGGTATTTAGGGAAAAAATTATATCCAAGAACTTGCTTTAGCTCATGGTGCTATTCTGTGAGGACTGCTTGAGCTCACTTCTTGGAATTCGTTAGTACATACCCTTTTACACAGAAAAGAAATATTTTTAAACTGATGTTCTGCCCTGTGCAGCATGAATTATATTAACCTCTTAGTTGGTCATCCGCAACTTAAGTATTTCTATGTAATGATGTCTAATGACAATAAATTTATATTATTTGGTAATGCAGTATACTCATTCAAAATGAAATTGTATAATTTAGTATAGGTGTATCCAGTGAACATGAACAGGTGTGTATTTCTTGGAGTTTTTTCAGTCTAAATATATTTGCACTCATGACAATGTCATTCTGGTGGGACCCAATTACTGCTCCTTAAATTGATAGCCCTATTTAGGATTTTATTTTTGCACCAGTTAAAATCTTTAGAGCAAATATAATGAAAATCTGAAAATAAATACTTGAAACAAATATCAACAGGATAGCATACAGTCAACAGTGAGAAATGAAAAAAATATGAACCTGTCAAATACATCAGCTGTATATCAGTCTGTATCACAGTATAGCATCACCTTCTTAGGTGCATTGTTTTCTCTCCTTACTGTGTAGTTATTGAATACTTGTGTTTACTCTAAATGTAGTAATTTAATGGTTAACTAAGTGTAGAACTAAATGCCAGATAATACAGTTGATTCTATTTTAAACTCTCTTTTCTGACTTCGTTTTT
>JASSUY010044847.1:17301-29542 GCA_032466535.1 Forpus xanthops
GAGAGCAGGGAAGGATATAAAAAATTAAAATGAAACAAGAGAGTAGGTTGCTGCCTGTAGAATGAAGTTAAACCTCTCAGTATCATTAGCAATAAGAATGGAAGGATAATGGAGAGAGGGCACCAGCAAAACAAATGGTTCTTTCTTCTGTTGGTTTAAAATTGTTTATTTTAGACAGTTTCAAGTAATTAAAGGAAATTGCAGTCTCTAACTATAAGAGAGATCATTAAAGAAAGTTTGGAGGAGAAAAAAGATAAATATAAAGTTCATTTTTCTGATTAGATAAGAAATGCTTTCCTGGTGGAATTCACCCAAGAAAACCTTGAGGGAAAACAAAGGGAGCAGGTACAATCATGGTTGCAGCCCAGAGAATCAGACTGAAGATCAGCCTGGGAAAAAGATGCACATTGATTTGGAGGTTCGCAGGCACAAGCAAATGATCGGTTGTGTAAATCACATCAGACAGAAACTTACCATCATTGTTATGTAAAACTAGGAAACTACACTGTCCAAAAGTTAAGGTTGCTAATGTCAGTGCTAATCCATGAGGACTAAGCAACACACTGAAGTATTTAAATAGCTCCATTGTCTCCAAAAAGGCCTCACAGGTTTAAACACATGCTTAAGTATTTGCAAGATGATAGCTCCAGTAAAAAATAAAAGCCATGTTCTGTTTTCCTAACTAGGCAAATTAACTGTCTCCATTTTGTGGGGTATAGTTATCATCAGGGATTTGGGTTTTGTTTGTTTGCTCATTTTCTTTTCACTGAAAGAGTATATTATCATAAAAATTAATAAGCTTGGAAAATCAGAGGATGGATACTAGCAATTTCTTAAACATGCCACTCATTTAGCACTGATGCCCGTTATCGTACACCCAACAGCCCATATTAGGGGCTTGGAATCAGTTTCTTCTGCACGCAGGAAGTATAGAAACTGCATGAGTAATGCAGTGTGTGTAATTCAAGAGGAAAGAAGCGCGCTAGAGACCCTAGTAACCTGTGCTTTAGCATAGCTGGAGAACCACATTTCAACCTCTTGCTAGCCTGAAATGCTGCTTTACAAAGACATTGTGCTTGTTCCCACTTGCATGTATGTTGAGGAGAGAGGAAACTGGTCTCGTTTGGCTTTGGAAGTCAATGAGGGCTACCAGATATAGTAATATGTTCCCCCGAAGGTTTCTTGTGTGATTTCTGTTGGGTTTTTTTGAATGCTTCAGGATGGACTAGCAGTCAGGATTATCTGTAATTACAAGAGGAAGAGTTAAGAAATGGTTGTATGGGTTTCAATGCATCTTGCTATGACTTCTTGCAAGCTCTGAAGATTAAAGGTTTTCACTCATTTTAGTAACTTCAGATTAGATATAAAGAAGTTCTTTATTGTGAGGGTGGTGAGGCACTGGAATGTGTTGCTCAAAGAAGTGGTGAAAGCTTCATATCCGGCAGAGCTCAAGGACAGGTTGGACAGAGCCTTGGGCAACGTCATCTAGTATGAGGCATCCCTGCCCATGGCACGGGGGTTGGAACTAGATGATCTTAAGTTCCTTTACAACCTTAACTATTCTATGTTTCTATAATTCTAAATAACACAGTCTAAAGTATAAAGAACCAGCATTTTCACCTGTCACCGTTAGTCCGATAAACCAGGTCTACACTCAGCTGCAGCTTTTGCACATAACAATACAAGCATATAATGAAGAAAGGAACATCACTAGCCAAGAGAAATGCTTTAATTATCTCATCTTCAGTGTTACAGTGGCCTTGGAGCATCAGAGAATTTGGGAAGATTTCTGTCCTAGAAGGAGGGTATTAGTGATACACTGGGTAACAGTAACAAGATGAAAGGGCAGAAAACCTTTCCTCATCTGTCTATTTGTTCCTGACCCCATTCAGATCTGATTTATTGTATACAATTAGTTTGCATTTGGTCTCTCTCCAAGCTGCAGGGCCAGGCAACAATATTCGTTGCTGATGCACACACTGGAAAAGAGCCTTTGCTTTCAAAGACTACAAAGCTCTCCCAGTGTGGTAAGTATTATTAAGGTTGTAAAGATTAAGGTAAAGGAGGTGGCAGTCTCTTTCCTATGCTGTCTGTAAAGTTTCACTGTGCAAAGTTTTAATTGCCTTTCAGAGCCTACTCTTCAAGTAGCATTACCCTCAGCTTGCACATTTAACAAAGGAATTAACTCTTGCATTGCTATCTCACCTGTAGTAAGAGGTGCTTAATCTGAGCTGCCAGAGAAAGTGATGGTGATTCCCACTGCTCAGGATTTGTCCTAGTGTATGAATATCAAAATTACTCTGTACCTATTCAACAGATTTCAAAGTCCTTTGTCAACTACTCTCCAAGATGTCCTTGTAGTGCCCTGTGATTATCAACAATGAAAATGAGATAGTATATGATTTATGCCATAGCAGCACTTCTTGGAACATGGGCAGCAAGATCAAGGAACTCTACTGTTATTGCCATTAACATTACTTGTGTCGCTGTAGTATATGTGGGCCGTGGTCAAGCACCACACTCTTTCTGTGTAGTTTCAAACCCAAAACAAAAAGTAAGTGGCTGCTGCCACAGACAACTTACAACCTAACTCTTAGTTTTATCTAAATCTTTAGACTTACCTGACTGTAAGAAGCGAGACAACAGATGGAGGCTGGAAACAGATGGATAAGCATAAAGTAAGACTGAGGCAATCATGATAATTGTAATAGGCAACATGCACAGCACACTAGGTACCTTGACATTGCTATTACCCTGCTTTATCACCAGGGAAACAGAGGCATGGGAAAACAGACTGTGAAGGACTGCAAAGGGCTGGTTCACGATGCTTCATTTTACATGTCTAGTCTTGTCTGTAAGCACCTAATAATGTGAGATATGCGGGCTTCCTATAAAATCAGTAGAAAGAGGCAGGCAATACCAAAGACAAATTGATTTTTAACCCATCCTAGGGACAGGACAAAAGTACATTCCAGAGGTGCCTGCAGGTGGCACTGAGCAGTCAAAGCAGGCAAGGAGACAGGTCTCGGTGTCTAGATGTCTATTTTAAGGGCTAAACTGTAGCAAAACAAATGAAGTCAAGTGGGAAAATTAAGATCAGCAGCCATTAGTATCTGGTCCTCTTCATAACTCTGTGAACACGCACCTGAAAATCTACTGAAGCAATTTGGAGTAAACCACACAAAACGGGAACATAAAGGAAGAAATGTAACTCCTTCGAATATTCCATGGGCAAACCAGATTGCTTGGAATTGAGGTACACTCACACACACATACATATCTTTCCAATTAAGAAGGAAAAATATAGAATCTGCTGGGTTGAACAGGAGCACTGGTGAATTATCTAGTCCATCCTTTTGCCTGGGGCAAGACTGATTTAATTATCTCTAACACTTCTCTGATGGATGAGTGTCAAACCTTCCCTTGACTATCTCCAATGAAGGTGATCTGACTACCTCCCTTGGGTGACTTGCTTCATTGCCTTAAATGTACTAATAGTTATGAAGTTTTCCATAACAGTTAACCTAAATATTCAATGCTCCATCCAGAACCTATCACTCTTTTTTTATTTCTTTTTTTTTGTTCTCACTGACTAATGAGGATAATTGGTTCCTCTCCTTTTTCAGGGACATGCCTTTATGTGTTTGTGGACATTCATCATGACTCCCTTTAGTGTTTTCCTCTCCAGACAGGACGTGCCTGGTTCTCTGAAACTTCAGTGGAAGAAGCCTGAGGCAGAAAGATGAACGTGTTGCAAAAGGCAGAAATAAGGGCATTTTTAAGGTAGCAAGGAAGACTGGGCATTTTGCATTGCCAAGGTTTCACGAAATCACTTTCACATACCTGAGGGGAGAGAAGCTAAACCAGGATATCAAACTGGTAAAACTAAAATGAGTTATGAATGCAAAGTATTATTCATCAGTATGGGATACTACATAAAAGGACCTTCCAGAGCATAACACATGCAGGAGTTCTGCCATCACCCACACCCATATGTATAAAGAGGCTTTGTTGCTCAACCTTATAAGCAGTGTGCTGAAGAACAAGTGAATTTCCAAGTGTATGCTCCCAATACAAATAAAGTTTGCATAGCTAAGACTAGTTCCTTTGTGACCCTTCCACCTGCTAAAATTTACACTAGTCTCTCCTCATCTCTGATTCAATTTTGAAGAGCAGACAATGGGTTCTTCATATAGTGGCATTTAAAAGGTTAAAAGGGGAAAGGAACACTAATAAAGCCTTCTTTGTATTTTATTCTGTCATGTGGGCTAGTTGTCCCCCAGCCTATTCAGTCTTAAATGGCATCAACACTCCATAGAGACCAATTCATCTTCTTGTTCCTGAAGTGCAAACAATTCATAGAATAAAACAGCACGAGAAAGCGAGAGGAAAAATCTCTGTGGGGCTGCCAAGAGTCTAGCTTCATGCAGTGAAATCGCCAGACTTCAAAACAGGAAGGAAGGGTGGTTAACTCAGACCTGGATTGATAGTTAAAGCACTGGATGTGGAATTCTCGCAGTGGTATTTAGGGGGTCTCTAGTTCTACAGCAATGAGCATGTCACAGTCTTTACTATGTTTATTTTCTCAGCATCGTTATTCTTGCTTTATGGATGGTGAATTTAGGCAAAGTGAGAGTATGACCCAAATTTTCAGTTTTCACAAAGATTTGGGTAATCAGTGGTATATTGGATGCCAAATACTTAAGAAGCCATGTTCTAGCCAAAAAAAAAAAGCTCTGGGAAATCTTTTACCATACCTTGAATTATTTGTACTGTCTGCAATCCTCCTTTTGTCAAGCCATGTTGACATCATCACCATGTGAAAGAAAACATCCATACATCTCAGGTATCCCCACAGAAAACTCTACAGCTTAGTGGAAATTAACAGCAAGGACTGGGATAGAACTGAAACACTGTGAAAGGTGAACCAGATCAGCTCATGTGTGGCCACGTACCCCTTCTGGCAATGGTTTCACAAGGGGTGGATGGCTACCTCTGACAAAGCTGAACTCTAAAACTGTTATTTACCCTGATAAAATCCCTTCCTTAGTGCAATATCTCTTCCTAAATCTGATAATCTGAGTTTCTACTGACACAGGGCTAATTGAGACATATATCACATGATGGCTAAGTATCTGTGTGAATATATTTTCAGCTGCCATAAATAGTATATCACAGGATTGACAATTAAAGCAAAGTGCTCCTAATCCCTTATTGGTATCCCAGACCCTGTACCTACCTTGCCATGAAATCAGTGATTGATGTCTCCACATACTTTCACTTCTACAAAATGCAACTGCCGTTTTGAAGGAGAGATTGGGACAAGCTAACAAAATGAATGCTCTACCTTATCAGAAAGCTATAAATGGCTTCTTGGAAGTCTTGAGAGATTACCCACTGACTGGATATTGCAGCTTCATACTGAAGAAGCAGCACTTGACTGTTGACATTTGTTATTAATGCTGAAGAGCAAAATGCCTGTGGTATTTTTATTTGGTATTTGTGTATCCCTAATGTCTCGTCTGCTGCATCCTGGGCTCTATCATGCTCTTACTGACGTCAGGAAGGGTCTTGCCAATAGACAGGAGGCTCCCCATTGGCTATTTCTGCAAACACTGTATGAATCTACTCTTATTTCTCAGGTCTTATCTGACTACGATTGGGAAAATAATTTTCTTGAGTTGACACTTGCAATGACCTGTCTTTATTGCGAATGAGTCATGAACAAACTGTTGTTCCAGGTTTTGTCCTGCCTTATAATGAAGGACATTCAGAAGTGCTAATCTCTTATTTTCTACATGCTCTTTTTTAATATATATTGGAGTACATGGAAATTATTTTGACAGTGAAGAATGACACAAGCTCTAGTGTCTCTCTTAGCTGGATCATCTACTGAGGTGTCTTCCTATGCTTCCCCTGAAGAGAAAGAGAGGATGTTTCATTAAAGGAAGTCACACAGAATTTTTATTAAAACCACTTTCCACTGCTGTGATATTTGCAATCTTGAACAAGAACTTCAGCTAAACATGAGACCTGAATGAGTCAATGCTATGAGAAAAAATAATTACTTGAAAATTAGAGAGAAACTTTGAGACTCCAAAAACCTGTAAAATGTGTTTTTCTTTACAAAAAATTGAATTAAATTATTGGAAAAAGTGACAGACAAATAGTTCTGCTGGCAGATATTCCCTTGCTAGTCCCTAAGCATGAGTAGAAGAGGAAGCAACTGTCAATTTTTCGTAGAATCGTAGAAACATAGAGTTGTAGAATCATAGACCAGTTTGTGTTGGAGGGGACCTTAAAGTTCAACCAATTCCAACTCCCTGCCATGGGCAGGGACGACTTTTACAGAGCAGGTTGCTCCAAACACCACCCAACAAGGCCTTGAACGCTCCCAGGGATGGGGCAGATACAGCTTCTCTGGGCAATCTGTGCCAGTGCCTCACCAACCCTTTTACACAAGGCTAGCTGACCTGAGGGCAATCGCCCTGTTGAGAAATACCTGTGTCTGATGAGTGGCTTACCTTCAGATGTGAGCTCAAGTTTTGACTTCTTCCAGAGGTTGTCCTCCAGCATTTCAGTTAGGACAAAATGGTAGAAGCTTAGACAAAGCAGAGACCACAAAAGCCATCAAGTGTTTGGTAGGAGTTTCAGTGAAATCTCATATTCGGTTGTGTCAGCCTTTTTGAGGTCTTTCTCACAGCTGCATAAATGGCAGTCAGACTTTACAAGATAGTGTTTTTTCATTGTAGCATTTATTCAGTTATGAATAAACATTCCCTTTCAGAAGGGAGGAAGTGGTGTGGGATACAGAATAAAATAAGAAAGGAAAAAAATTATGTAACTATGAAAACATGGATCTCAACCCCAAATTATGCAAGTTCACTTCTCAGATAATTAGTTCAGATTCTTCCTGTGATCTTTTTTTTTTTCTTGCTCATAGTTCATCACCTCATACAATGAGGATTATGGCTCCTCTGATACCTTGTGAATTTGGACTGTAATAAAGTCATATGTAAAATGGCAACAATATCTACCATGTTGAGAATTTCTTCTTGTACTTATCACACCTGAATTGCTCTGGAATCCTCTTGCACTTCCATTAAACATAGTATTTCATTGGCTTAGTGAATAAACCAGCCTTCATTTTACCCTCATAGTTCCCACAGATTTTCTCAAACTCTATTAAAATACAGTCATTTAAAGTTTGGGAATATTTTGCATAAGCTCAGAAGAGTGTCATTCATTCTTAGGCCAGCTCAAAGGTCTTCCATACCTGCAAAACCGTTTAATTTATTACTATCTATTACCGGAATACATTGAGTACTTTTAAAAATGTATTTGGAGTGTCTCAGATTCACATACCCACAGGTGAGGAGGAATTCTGAACTTTCCTTTTTCCTTCTAGAAATATAGAAATAAACCAAGTACCAAAGATCCCAGCTCAATCTGATCTTAATTGGCAACAGGCATTAATTCAACACCTGAGCACCTTCACCTTGTAGAGAAGTTTATTTCTGATGCCAGCCCAACACAAGGTCTTCCCTAACAGTCAGTTTGGATGTTCAACATCTCTGTCATTCTTGCAGCTACTGGGAAGCTCTTTGATCTCTACAGCAATCCTGAATTTGTCATTTTCCTACTTGCTCGGATGCTTTCCCATAATCTGTCTTCCAGATATGTCAATCAACGAGACAGCCAACATGAAATTTTTGCCCTCCAAACCTATTTTAGTTTCTCTCTCATGCTTACTTATACTTGTATATACAAATTATTTTAACATATCTAGGGGATTTCTGCTGCATAGGTACAACATATTTTTCTTTTTTTTTTTTTTTCACTATCCAGCTTGCCCTTGTTTTTCCCCTTTGATATGTAATAATGATGTGGCACAGGGGAAATGTCTTTAATCAATTGCAGAAACTTATAGCACTATCAGAATTGCATGTGTCTTGAAACACTTCATCACTGTCTTTTTCCAGCGTTCATAATTCTGATGTATCTCCTGTACCAGTGTCATATCATTCTATTACATTAAACAACCTAACATAACAACTGAACATAGTGAATTGATGAAATGTTGGCCTGCTTCAGGAAATAGAAAAGGATAATACGCTTGTTTTCACCTGGGAAGATTGCTATTAGTTCATTCTGTGGTTTTACATGATTAGAGGGAGAGCTAGAAAGGCAGGTAGACAGACCAAACATGAGCACACCATACTGAGCTGTTAATGCAGCTCAGGTTTCTCAGCTTAGATTGCCCACTTGCAAACATAAATAGAAGCAGAAAGTTCTCTGGTCTTTTTTAATTACAAAAAATATTTGGAGATCAGAGAAACTTAGTTAAGGCCTGTGTTTCTTGATTGGTTTGTATGTTTGTATATTCATATGCTTTATATTTGTTCTACCAACAGTTGCTACTTAAAGTCTTTAAGCCCACCTTTCTCTCAAACCAGATGCTTTTATTCACACTGCAACTCACCTTACTTTAGATATGTTCCCAATGAAAATGTCAAAAATCTGATTATAACTCATCTAGCCACCTTGAGCTAGTTTTGATTTAGCTGCTCATGTAGCTCTGCATGTCAGAGCTCAGCTGCACTAATGTCACAGTATTTATTTCCCTCCTTTTCCCTTCTGCAGTAAGGTTTACAGCTCACACCAAACTTTAAACTAACATGGCTATATGGCTATTACATCTAATAGCTACTTTCAAGCTAGTCTAAAGTCACACAGCTACTAACCATGTCATTTTGTGCAGCAGAGACATGTAAAAATGGCTTATGTGTAATTTAACATTCAGCAACATCAACATTGTGTATGGACAGATTCTAAATATGAGTTTATATACAGTCATTCATCTGCATAGTTGACAGCTGTGAAGATTTTAGCAATACCATCAGTTATTGTTATCAGTTATAAAAACAACTGATTGTTGAGTCAAGAATCTCATTTAGTCTTTTTTCTTCATACACTCACATATCTTTTTGCCATGCTCTAACCATCTTAACCCAACAACCTATTCTTATCTTGTATGTTCCACAGTCATTTTCCTCTTATCCTGTATTTCCTTACTGTGACTTGGTACCTGATACCAACAAAAGTTGCCATTCTCCTTGAAAAAAAAACACCTTGGAAGTACTAAAAGGATAAATGGACATATCCCAACAGGGGGCAAAAAGTCTTTGCAGAAGGATGATTTCTCCTCTCCCAGGAATGTGATTAGGATCTTCGAGACATGTTTTAAGTCCTTCAAATAGAGAATAAGATATATTTGGTTTAGTTAATTAAAGAATTATCATTCATGAAATTGATAATCAAGTCTGTTATGGGTTAACAACACTAACAGAAATCATAATTTTGGGCATTTATCTCTGGGCTGGTAAATACAAGTATTTACAGTTATTGATGTTTGGCTGTCAATTGCCTTCTTTACTATGAACTCCACTGTGGGATAAATAAGATCAAGCAGACCAAGTGTCATGGACCCAAAATGTGAGTTACTAATGAAAGAACAGAGTTATTGGTTCACACTGGGCAGAAGTAATTTTTGTGTTAAAACCTTGGCATTCCCATTCCTCAAAAAGCCAGTTGTGCTTAGTGTCATCCAATATTGTTTGATCTGCCCCTGAGAACATGCCAGATGCCAGTCATTCGGGGGCTAAATCTTTCCAAAAGAATGTTTAATGATTTTATGCATTTAATATTATATATATATATATATATAAAACATATAACAGATTTGTTGCATTAATGGCAGCAACTGTTTCTAGCAATATTATCTCTAGGCTATCTCTCATGTATATATACATCCAATATCAATTATAGTCTGTAATACTTGAAATGGAACCAGTAAATATATGTGTAATTCATCAATGAAACAATACAGATTTTTCTAGCTATTCTTGACTTTATATTTTTCTTTCCTTCTTCTGTTTCTATTGTGTTCATTCATCATGTTATAGATCCATTCAAATCATAAACTCTTGAGGGTAAGATCTGTGCCTTTAGTATGTTTCTGAAAAGCATGGCATACTATTATATGCATAATAAAAAAATAGCACTTTCCCCCAAACCTGTGTAACCCTCAATACAAACAAAATGAAGGTCATTCACTTGGCTCAAACTGCGTCATTGAAGCACAGTGGTCAAGCTAGGAAGACTAAACTGACAAGTAGACTTGAAGACTCCACATTGGGGTGAACAATACAGAACAAAAGCTCTGTAAGCGATGCAGTATTTTAATCACTTGTGCTCAGACACTAAACAAGTCTGTAATATAATTCAACAGTAAATGTCTCAGACCTATAAAAATACCAAAGAGCTTAAGCCCCACTGATTTCAGTGGCTGTAAGAATACAAAATATCTTGTGGCTAGAGATCTACAGCTGAAGGCCAAAAGCATAGGATTCTAAATATGTTAAACTAACAGGTATTTGGTATAACAATCTGCTATACTTCAGTGGAAAAGTCCCAGGTTTATTGTGATCTAATATCTTTGTGAGTGAGAACATAAATAATGCTGTTCATTTTGACCTGTGATGGATCAAACAAGAAAGAAAAGGTACCCACTTTCACACGTATAACTCCCGTCTTCACACCTGGTATGGTGCCTACAGCTCGCAATCCAAGGACTGTTTAGCCTGTTTTTTTTCCTAAAGAAGACTGGAAGCAAAGATGGAAAGATGAGACTTGAGAAAGCACATGGATGAGGATGACCTTCGACATGTTTTTTTAAGACACAACCTCCCCCTGCCCAGGGATTTCTTAACCTTGTGATAAGGAATACATCTCTTCCCACTATGAGAAATTCTTCTCAGTAGTCTGGTTAACCATATTTAAATCAGCTGTCACTTGTGAAACTGATAATAAGTTTCTACCCTGACACAAAATCTCTTCCTTTGTAGCTGTGATAAAGTGAGGTGACTGTGAGATATGAGTATGCGATAACTCCTCAAAGCTTTGATATGAAAGATCTTGAAATGCAAGGTCCTATGCCTGAGTCAGAGAAATCCTAGGCACAGCTACAGGTTGGGCGGAGGTGAGATTCAGTGTGGCCCTGAGGAGGAGGACTTGGGGGTGTTTGTTGATGAGAGAATGAACATGAGCCGGCAGTGTGCTCTTGCTGCCCAGAAACCCAACTGTATCTTGGGCTGCATCAAAAGGAGTGTGACCAGCAGGTTGAGGGAGGTGATTCTGCCCCTCTACTCAGCTCTTTGAAACCTCACTTGGAATACTGTGTGCAGTTGTGGTGTCCTCAACATAAAAAGGACATGGAACTGTTGGAACAAGTCCAGAGGAGGGTCACGAGGATGACTGCAGCACCTTTCTTATAGAGATAGGTTGAGAAAGTTGAGGTTGTTCAACCTGGAGAAGAGAAGGCTCCATGGAGACCTCATAGCAGCCTTCCAATATCTGAAGGGGGCCTATAAGGATGCCAGGGATGGACTCTTCATGAGGGACTGTGGTGGTATGACAAGGGGTGATGGGTTCAAACTTAAACAAGGGAAGTTCAGGTTAGATGTTAAGAAGTTCTTTACTATGAGGTTGGTGAGGCACTGGAATGGATTGACCAAGGAAGTGCTAAATGCTCCATCCCTGGTGGCGTTCAAGTACAGGTTGGATCAAGGTGACAAGGTCTAGTGGGAGGTGTGCCTGCTTATGGCAGGAGGATTGGAACTTCATGATCTTAAGGTCCTTTCCAACCCACATTATTCTTTAATTCTATGAAGCACTGCAGCAAGAGACTTCTCTTCTTCCATATCCTGCTCAGGCCTTCCTTAAGTAACTTGGACCTGGGGCAGGGCGTAAACAGTTGGGACAGAACAGCAAAGCAAGTGGCTCAAGTTTATTTCCTAAAAAACCCAAGCTTTTAGAAGCTACTAATCTATTTTTTTTTTTTAGTATTTATAAGGCTTAGACAGAATTGGCAACCTGAAGTGAAGTGGTATCCTATATCTTGTTAAATCTTCCTCGTTATATATATCTTGTCACGCCATTCACTGACTTTCTTACATGGGTTAAGGTAGCGAAGAAACAAATAGACAAATATTAAATAAATAAATAAAATGTGAGCTGAAAATAGACTCAATTACAGCAACTAGACTTAATTATGGCAGCTATATCTTCTTTATGGTATAAAAATTCATTGACAGCTACTGACATTTCTTAGGCCAATATCTTTGTGTTTTCCATTCCATGAAAAAAAGAATAGTAAAGACAGACAATTGAACCAACAGGA
>JASSUY010044850.1:0-82294 GCA_032466535.1 Forpus xanthops
CCGTAAAGTGGGGGGGGAAAGGAAGGTTGGGAGGAGTGAGTGGGCAGGCAGATTGATTTACGCCTCAAACCACGACAGGCATATGTGTATTTTTATATATATGTAAAAAGCACATATATATACCCATAAACTTTAAAGTCCAGGGCAGATAAACTTGTTCTTTTTTAGTTGTTACCATCTCTTCTCAAAATTGAGAGAATTTCCTCTTCTTGTGTTCTGCTTTTTCAGTTACAGTTGGAAGTCAATAGAAACCCTTTGGACATTCCTTTTTGAATATGAAACAGTATGCTAGATGAAGTAGCCTCAAAAAGGAAGAGAGAGCATAAAAGGAAAAACTTAAGGGATAATTTGCATAGTTATTGAGATTTTACATCATTCCTTTAGCCTTGTGTATTAGTATTGAGATGAGTACTTTTCAGTTCACAGATGTATGAATGATGAGTTTGTTTACTTGAGAAATCTGCTACTGTTCCCATTCTGTCATGGTGCTTGGGATGATGCCCTTCTGCTGTCTGCTTCTGAGACAGCATACTTGTGCATTAGAAGTTGAATGTTTAGTAGCAGGAACTTTGATTTTCCACAACTACACTTGAATGGCTTTAGGAACCAGTGTATGAAGAGTAGTAAGTTTTTTGGAGGTGCCCAGAGAATTGTAATTGCAAGACTGACCAATCAACCAAATCTGGTAATGTACAAATACAATAAGTTTTCGTGGATTTTTTTTAGCCTTTAAGTAAAAACGGATGTATATATCATGGTATTTTGTACTTATCACAAGATGCATATTAGATATTTGTAAAATTATAATGTATATCTGGGGTACATTGGCCAAATGTTGTTTGGTTCAGGTGGAAGTTGGTAGAGTGAAAAACTATTTGGTTAGCACTGAATTTGTAACTGTCGATGTTAAAAAACATTAATATCCATTTTAGACTTATGTGAGACTTAATGTAATGAGGAGGACCTATGGATGAAAGAGCTATCACTAAAATAGATACCGTGTACAATACAAAATATATAATGCTGAATAGATCCATAATTTTAAGTGCTGAAAACAAGCTCATTTTCTTTATATTTTTGCATACTAAAAGTTCAGTCACTTTTTTCAAATCTTATCTCTTCAGACTCCTGAAACTTCTGAATAACTTTACCAATTTTTCCTTCTTGTTTGTGTTTGTGTGCAGGTCTTATCCAGCCAATCCCAAGGAATAGCCAGTTCTTCCAAAATTATTTTAACAATAATTTTGTGAATGATGGAGACAGACCATACAAATGTTTTTATTGCCAACGAGCCTATAAAAAATCTTGCCATCTTAAGCAACACATCAGGTAAAATAAATACAAAGAACAAAGAAAATGTATAAATAGTCTTATGGAAATGTATGAAATCTATATAGTTGCCACTGAAAAGACTTTTTTTTTTACCATTGCATAAATAGTGAGCTGGTGATAATTGATTTTTCTGGTAATTGGAGGAGACTTTGGACTAATACATAGCAGTGTGCAGTCCTAGCAGTACAAGTGCTTACTTCCATAGATGTATATTGGTAGCAAAACAGGTATCTGTCATACTTCTTTGTTATGGCTTTTGATGCGGTGGTCATGGCCTTCTAAGGCTCCTGTAATCGTAAGCCATCCCTAATATTTCCCAATTTTATTAAAACTTGCTTCCTTTATCTTCTATTTCACATTGCCTTCCTCTGAGCTCTCATGTCTGGGATGCTACAGTCATAACCTTTAAAATTCGCCTTGCACAGTGCACAGCTTTCTGACCTGTCTGTTTTATATTTCTCTGTTGTCTGAAAGGGAAATTACTTTAGCACCTCTGGAAGGAAGGATATAGTGAGTGGTACAGTTGATAAAGAGTTTACCCACTTGAGTATTGCTTTCACGGTCTGAAAGACCTGTTGTGCTGTGCCTTGTTCAGGGGGTGTTCAGTATGAGTGTTCAGTTCTTTTCCCAAAAGCTTTGTTACTAAATGCAGTAGTAGTAGTATATAATATGAGGACTGTATATATATATATATATATATATATTTTTTTTTTTTTTTCCCCAAAACTTTAATTGATGTTGTTTTTCCTAAACTGAAGAAAATACATGTGAAAGATAGTACACTAGTGTATTATTGGCTTGGAAAAAAGCACCCCATATGTTTTAATTAGGGCAAAGTAAGATCAGAAGGGGAAATTGGACTGTAGAATGTAATTAAAACTATCAGACAGTGTTGCCTTGGACATGCTTCTGACTCGCATCACAGCTCTGCTAATGGTGATATGCAAGGTTGTTTATAATTTATTAAAGCTTTAATTTCTGTATTTTCTTAACTGGGGATTTTTCCATCTATACAGCAGTCATCTTCATTTGGTTTATTTTGCTCATTTTAAAGTTACTAAAACAGTCTCTAATAACTTCATAAAGTAGATTTAACAGTTTGACTTAACTTCTGCTTTCTCTTAAAAAGGTCACATACTGGTGAAAAGCCATTTAAGTGCTCTCAGTGTGGAAGAGGTTTTGTATCGGCTGGAGTTCTGAAAGCACATATTAGAACACACACTGGATTGAAGGCTTTTAAGTGTCTTATATGCAATGGAGCCTTCACTACTGGTGGTAGCCTGAGGCGACATATGGGGATCCATAATGACCTTCGACCATACATGTGTCCGTATTGTCAAAAAACATTCAAAACATCACTAAACTGTAAAAAACACATGAAGACTCATAGGTATGTTTACAGTTTTTATGTGAATCTTTCAGTGTATTTCAGTACTCCTTCCTTAAAAAGGCTTGGAATTGCTCTGTAGCAAGTGCTGATAATTGAATAAGGATGTTTATGGGTACCAAACACTTAGGTAGCTCTGAAGGTAGAGTAAATTATGGTGTAAAATAGAAATTTGTTTATGGTAAATAGTTAGGATAACTGTCTTAACTGAAGCCATAAAAAGGTCTTGTATTTTTTTTGCAGATATGAACTTGCACAACAACTTCAGCAACATGAGCAGTCTGCCTCTATAGAGGATTCTACAGTAGATCAGCAGAGCATTCATGTTTCTACACAGATGCAAGTGGAGATTGAAAGTGATGAGCTACAGCAGTCAGAAGCTGTTGCAACAGATCAGCAGGCTATTTTAGAGTTAGACCAACAGCCAGTAGTAGGCACTGAAGAAACAGCACTAGAACAGCAGTTGACTGATCAGCCTTTAGAACAAGATGAAGGTGAATATTTAAAAGGTTTATAATGAGGTAGTTTACAAGTTCTCAAAAAACAAGTTCTCAACCTGACTTCGTAAGTTTCAGTACAATGCAAGGAAACAGTTGGGAAAATAGAGTAAAAACTACCTACATGACCTATATTGTACAATTTCTGCTTTCATTGGTGTTTAAGTTTACTGTTAAGAATTATGAAGACTGTTGAAGGCTTGCACCATTTATTGTGTAATCAGTTAATAAGTGCTACAGAGGAATATAAGTAAAACCTACAATAAGCAAAAATTTAAATACCCATTCAGCTAACTTTTTAAGATTATATTTTAATGCAGTAAAAATTCAAATGACTCTAAAATGTAAGTTTTTTGAAAGCAACTGAATTGTGCAGTTAATGCAGTTAATGACAGAATTTTTTTCTTGATATTTTTTCTGGATTTTTTTTTTTTTTTTCTTTCTTTCCTCCTCTTCCTTTCCCCATTTCAGATAGATTTGTGACATCCCAGCATGCTTTACAGGAAAACATCACTCAATTTGAACAGCAAGCTGTAACACAGCAGCCATTTGATCAACAGGGCTTATCACAAGGTTAGTAGTAAATAAAAGTTTTTAAAGTGATTTTTATAAATCTGGCTTTACAACATACTTATCAAAACATTTTGAAAGTGGGCATCCACAGTCAAACTAACTGCAGTGCAGAGAACTTGCAAAAACTGTTTCTTAAATTTGTTTGGAAACTATATTTTGTAGAATATTTTGATTACTTAAATAGATTTTGCTCTATGAGATTACATTTAGTCATTATGAAACAGGGTTTATAGTCTCATCATATAGGCATTTCATATTTTTTCTTTAATTGTTTTTAAAATTGCTGTGGCAGTAGGCAGTTTACACAACTTCCCCCTAAGTATACATTCTTATAATCTAAGATGGTTAGAAACACAGTCTTAAGATTTGATTGAGTAGCTGTTAGGATTCATTATGGGAAAAGAAGTATAATTGCATATGGTATGTAAAAAAACCCCATACTTTCACCTAACTGCATCAGTTTCCTTTTGTATTTTGTAATGCTACATGAGTAAAAAATTAAGATATTGTAAACATTTGGAAACACTTCTCCCCTGTGAAATACTGACAAATGTGTAAGGTTTTTGTACCTTGCAGAGAATGAAGAAATTGACTGTTCCTTTTGCTTTTCAGAGATGGCTTGCTTGAGTTGTTTGATATGAAGCTACTAGTTTTTTGTGTGTGGTTTGTTGTTTGGTTTTTTTTTTGGGGGGAGGGGGTGACAAGGCAAGGAAGGGAGCCTTTCTCACTGTCTGACCAGTTGAATCTCTTCCTCCTTGTTTCTGACTAGAGCAGATAGGTCCACGTTTGTCTAACTGATTAACCTGTAACTGGTATTCCATCTACTTAAACTTCTCTGTTCTTAATTTCATTCCCTTTTTAAGTGTGTAGGGTTTTTTGTGAAACTGTGGTAAGTTGCAAGACGCCGTGAAGAAACAGTATAATTTGCTGCTGATTCTAATTCTCTAAGTTGTGCTGCTTTTTACATAACTGAGTTAGAAAAAATAAAACTCTCTGCCTTTATTAAACGAGACTGAACCTGATCCTGTTAAAACCCTATGGATTGCTTTCATTGGTTAGCTTTTACAGTTTTCCAGATGAATCAGAAGAGGGGAAAAAAAAGTGCAGTTTTGCACTCTTCTCTCAAGGGTGGGTTGTGGATTTGTTGGATTTTTATGACTCCTTTGAATTTGAAAATCGAATACGTGAGCCTTGTTTTATCTTATTTAGACTTCAGTTTCTGTGTATGTGTATCTTCTCCATTAAGTAACTATTGAATACTGGGTAATTTCTTGGGAAGGGAGGAGACTCTTCTAGATCTCACAAAACAGTTCTTTCATCATCAGAAATCTAGGCTGATCATCGATACATTCTAAAATTGGTGCAGAGAATCAGAACATTTGTGGTGTGTGGTTTTGTTTTTTAAAGTCTCATTTGTATAAGATGTCTCCTATTCTACTTGGAATCTCATCCACAGATTCCCAACTCTTTGAAGTTTCCTTGAAGATCCTGGAGCCCTTCAAAATTTTTGAATTTCAGGTAGGTAAGCATTTGCGCGGATGCATGCGTTAAATTGGTCGACCCTCTCCCTATGTCTGCATCTGTGCTTCATGCTCCTAATTTCTTTTTCCTATCAGCTAGGCAGGACATTCAAGCTTAAAACGCTGTCTTTTTTTTAATCCTTGATATTTTTAGGCTGTATTCTTGTTGAAATATTTTGACTCAGTGTTTATTAGTAAAACAATGTAGGAGTTTTAAAAAAATCTTCAGTAGGATTTTTTATTCTTTTTAAGGAAAAAAAAAAAAAGTCTTTTGGTTTCAGACAGATGAGGTTGATCTTTAGATCTGCACAGACCTGTCAGGATTTTGTTGATTCTTACAGGTTTGTTTGTATTACTTCTACAGCTTTTTTGGTTTGTTCAGATAGATTTTTTTTTTTTTTTTTTTCTTTTTCTTGATATGTCCAGGCTTGTAAAGAAGTGCGAATCTTGTGGAGGTGCTGCTGTATCATAATCTATTAGTCATTTGAGCTAGATTTGAAAACTGGGAAAAAGGACTTGTGTTCTTTGTAGTTTACATACTCAGGCATCTTCATTTGAAGACCTTCTAGTGAAGTCGGAACAAATGGACCTGTTATCAGAAAATGTCTTTGGGTTATTATCATCAGTCAGCAAATACATTTTCATATAGATTTTCTTCCTTTTAAAATCTCCCTGTAACTCTGGTTGAATGTTAATAATTAGTGTTGATAGGAAAATCGTCTTGAAAAGCTGTAAGAAATCCAAATACTGTTATTCTCTAGCCCATACAAATATACCCTTGCCATCCGGCTGCTGGGTTTTTTTTTTTGTTGGGTTTTTTTTTTTTCTTTCTCCTAAAAAGTTGATCTGCAGTCTCAGGACTTGGAATTCCAGTTCTTCAGTAGCTATAAATACATTGATTCAGCTGCATCTGAAAGTTGCCTAGGGAGCAGACCTACAGAACATTGAATTGCTAGTGACTGACCTTCACAGGGATGCATGTAGATATGTTTCTAATGCTAGAATTAAATGATATGTCAGTAAAGACTTTCAAGTTTATCCAAACTAAGATAAAATTTTTGCTAAGAGCTGCCATACTGTTTTCTCATTCTCATGTTCCAGGACATATTTTTCCACTAGTAAACTGATCAGCAGAGTAATCTATTTTTTTTGTATGTTTTGTTAATGTAGAAGAGAATAGGTTGGGTGTTGTCCTAAAGGCAAGGAAAAACAAGCAATGCAGCAATTGTACTGAAGTAACACAAACCAAGTTTATGGTACCTTGTAGTAAAAGACTCCCCTAAAGAGTTTAAGATGCTCTCTGTTCTTTGAAAGCTAACCAAAAGCTTCTGAGAAACAGTATATAATGTTCTTAAGGCCAGGTTGGACAGAGCCTTAGGTGATATGGTTTAGTGTGAGGTGGCCCTGCCCATGGCAAGCCGGTTGGAATTAGGTGATCTTATGGTCGTTTCCAACCCCAACTATTTCGTGATCCTGTGATTCTGTGAAAACAAGCGGAAAATAAAAGTACTGAATTTTTTTTTTATCTCTCTCAGACCAAATGTTTGGGTTTTAGTATTTTGGTTTGGGTTTTTTCAGTGCTGTACTGCAGAAATAGTATGCTGGTACCAAATTCTTTTAGCATACTCCAATTTGTCAGATCATTTTAAAATTTGAGTGGAAATTGACCTTCATATTGAGCAGAATGAGGGAGCATAATGTACGTGCTTGTTACGGCATTGGTTTATATTTATTTCAGAACTACTTTTAGAAGTAGTATTTCTTTCTTCAATTTGTCCCAGATACCTGTAAATTTAGACTTTTTCTTCCAAGTATTTTGTTGCATGAGCCTGGGAAATTTTTCAGGATGTCAGTAATTGCTTTTATTGAAACACAATGAAGTGAAACAAGTCATGGTACAGTAACATCTTTCTTTCTCAGCTAGTAAGAATTACTGAAGAGTTGTAAAATATCTATATTTTAGGGAGCTGTTTCTTTCTGCATTTAATGGTTACATCTCTTTTTTTTTATGTAGGGCACAGAGGTGGTATCACTTCCTGTTTTAGTTTCTTGAGGCTTGGTTTTTTGTATTCTTACAAAGTGTACTGGGAATACCATTATTCCGTAAAGGTGCTTTTAAAATACATTTAAAAACAGAAATTAGCAACCCTCTTGCACAGTAAAGCTTCACATCACTGTTCTTCAGGCTACTTTCTGATTTTTGTCAATTTGCTAAGAGTTATTGAGGTGCAAGGTTCAACTTGTTGGATCTTTACTTCTTGGTAGTTCTAGAAGACAGAACAATACACAAGTTGCAGCATTAGGATAAATTACAACTTGACTAATAGTGCTTTCAAATTTATTTACATTTATTGGTTTTCATTCTGTGGTGTAAGCAAGAGCATATAAGTAGATTTTTTCCTGTATCAGTAACAGTATTTTTCTGTTGTGGAAAGTGTCTTTTGGGAAAATTTGTGCTTAAACTTAACACATCCCAGTTTTTTATATACTGTAATTCAGAATATTCTTTAAACATTGTTTTTTGGCCTTTGATGCTGTGATCATCTGATGTGGGTTTGTTTCTACCCTGTTTTCATAATCTTCATCCTTTTTGTCCACTAAAGGCAAACTGCACAGAAATAGTAAAACTGCTGCCCTTACCTTAATTACTCATACTTACGGTTTCATTTTTTTTCCACATAACATAGGTTTATTTCTTTAGTTTTTAAAAAATAGAAGTATTAGGGCTTAGAGGGGTTGATAAAAGGACATCTCTGATAGTATTAAAAACCCCTGCAGTTTGAGCTATACTTTCCTGGCTCTGAATTATTGATACTATCGTTTCATTCATTAATTCACTTAGAAAAGGAAGTGATTAAGATCTGGTATTTCAGAAGGAAAAAAAAAAAAAAAAAAAAAAAAAAAAAAAAAAAAAAAAAACCAAAAAAAAAAAAAAAAAAAAAAAAAAAAAAAAACACAAAAAAAAAAAAAAACACAAAAAAAACCCAAACATTTCAGGTCTTAATACTGGAAATGTGAATAAAAATATATGATTATTTTTTACTTTGCAGTTTGCCTTTGAGAGGATCTACTTTACTATTATCTAAAGAGTGGGAATATGTGGAGGAGATCCAAAGTAGGAGAAAATGGGGTTACTTTATCAGAAACTGGAGTTCTCCTATTGGGTCATCTCCTCCACTCACCCGCCATCCTCCCCCACTGAGCTTTGCATCCTTGTGATCGGCTTTCAGTGTAGTTAAGGGAGCGTGGTACCAACGTGGATAAAGGGAGATGGGTCAACCTGTTTGACACATGCATGCTTACATACAAGAAATTCAAAATTTCAATGGCTCTAAGGTAATTGTGGCACCCCGAAGAAACTTCAAACTGTTTTTCTGTGGAGGAGATTTTCCAATAGAATTCCAGCTAACGGTGAGTAACCCTATTATGCATATTATGTAGATGCCAGAAACATTTGTGTATTTTGACACTCAACAGTGAAGAGTATAAAATAAGTATTACTCTATGGTAATACTACCAAATCTGTTTTGAAGGTAGTCTTCAAAAATGTGTGGTGTTATTCAAAGTCTAATTCAGTATGTTTTTCAGGTTTATGACTATTTGATTTCTGGCAGGTTTTACAGTGAATGATAGCTACAATCAACAGACTCAATTTCCAGCTGTACAGCAGCTGCAGGATTCAAGCACACTTGAATCTCAGGCTCTTTCAACGAGTTATCATCCACCAGCTCTTCTTCAGGTTCCGAATACAGACACTATTAATGTAGTAAGTACTGCTAGAAGGCAGAATTCTGTTTTCAGTCATGAGTTTCTTTCAACTGTTTCATTAGTAATTAGGCAAACTTAAAAATCAGGAAAATTTTGTGATTTCTAGACTGCGTATGTTTAATAACTGGAAAATCAAAAGGTGGATGGAGGATAAGTGACCTTGCTACATGTTTCTAAAATATGAGCTATATGTTTTGATTCTCTAGCCTCAGAAAAGTGATATAGTGCTATAAAGTTGGTTTGCAAGTCTAAAACTAAGAAAAGGACCTAATGTTATAAAAGAATTTTGCACTATTGCACTTCATTCTTTCCTCGTTATTGAATTCCTATGGATATAGATATGATCACACAATAAAAATAACATCAGAATGTGTAAGGATCAATCATGGAGCTTTCATATTGCAGTTTATGGTATTCTGTTGTCATTCTCACCTGGTTAAATTTGTAGAAGAGCTTTATTGCTAAAAATGCAGCTTAAATACAACTTTTTATGATGGTGGCAATACCTAGCGTGATGAGCATCTGCAGTAATGTGTTTACCATGATATGAATGAATTACTCTCCCTTCATGCTTGCTTGTAAAGGGCAGATGTCAGCGGGAGAACTGACATGGATTTTAGGATCTAGAAGAGCCTACAGGCTTTGGAGTTTTCTTCAGATCTTAAAACATGCTGTCATTCTGGAGTATTGTTTTATTGTGGTTTTTGCTTACAAGAAGAATCTGTTAAAAAAAATAGCAGGCTATCATCAGCACTGTGCATTTTTGTGTATAGTGAAGGGCTCTGTACCATTTAAAATGGCTGCTTGGGTGTTAAATTCAACCCCTCAACCACTAGAAAAGCTGCAAGACTTGAGGCATGATTTTGTCTAGATTCACAGGGTGGTGTAAGTGTGGCATTTTGTTGGTTTCTTCCAGTTCAGCAGGTGTGCATTTTGCTGCTTTCCTTCTCACTGTGAAGGAGTGAGATACCATATTGCACTCTTAATTTTTTTACAGAAAAGTACGAAAGTATAAATTTGATTACTTGTGTGGGCAATAAATGCTGCAATTTGCCTATCTATGTGACTTTTAGTATTGTGTTACTGCAATTTACTTGAGCCTTTGATTTCTAGACTACCCGTTTGATACAAGATCAGGCATCACAAGAAGAACTTGAATTGCACACCCAAAGGCCCCATTTTCTTGAGGATAATGAAGATCAAAGCAAGCGTTCATATAGGTTTGTTATACTTTTACGTTCTGTCACAGAATTTCTTGAGTATTTTATGGGTAGTAATTATATGCGACTAATGAAAACAATTTTCTTCTAATAGATGTGAGTATTGCAACAAGGGTTTTAAGAAATCCAGCCACTTGAAACAACATGTACGATCACATACTGGTGAGAAACCTTATAAATGCCAACTCTGTGGCCGTGGCTTTGTTTCCTCAGGAGTTCTGAAGTCACATGAGAAGACCCATACAGGTAACAGAGTATACCAGGTCCATATTATCCTTAGTCACATTTGGGTTTTGTATATGTCCTGTATAAGTAAACTTAAATGGCATGCTACTTACTTGTTTCTGTTACTTCAAGGAGTTAAAGCATTCAGCTGTAGCATTTGCAATACCTCCTTCACAACTAATGGCAGCCTTACGAGGCACATGGCAACTCACATGAGCATGAAGCCTTACAAGTGCCCGTTCTGTGATGAAAGCTTTCGAACAACTGTTCACTGCAAAAAACATATGAAAAAACATCAGGCAGTCTCCTCAGCTGTAGCAGCAGCTACAGAAACAGGAGGGGGAGGTAAATTATTTCATTTTTACTTTTACAGTCCTTACTACATAACAAGTATAGATGTTTCAGTGGGTTTTGTGAATTCTGTAACAGTAGTGTTAAAAACTAGGCTTCCAGCATGGGTAGTGACTAATATCCAGAGCCACTGAAATTGCTGAGTTATCTAAATTGTTTAAAGAAATCAGTTTTCCAGGAGTCTGGCCAGTGTATTCAAGGTATTGTACATAAAATTGTTATTTTAGTGTGTCACAAAAGTAGAACTTTTTTTTTGTCCTCGATTACTTATACCTGTTTTTAATTACTATCATAATAAGAATGATAAATCCAGCTTTTTTAAAAGAAGTACAGACATGAGGATTTAGACCTCTGAAAGAAATTTGAGCTCAAGCACATAATGTGGTGGCCACGTGTTTATTATTAAACCCTTCTATTTTTATCATTTCAGCTGAAAGATTAAACTAAATGGGCCTGTGCTGTTTTGTTTTAGATTTGTGGTTTGTTTTTTTTTTTCCAATAGTTGCATGTGAAGATGATGATGAAAACTCTGAAAGAACATCCAGAAAATCTCGTCCGGGTGTCATAACTTTTACAGAAGAAGAAACAGCAGAACTGGCTAAGATTAGGCCTCGAGAAACTGCCACTGTCTCAGAAAAAGTTCTTGTCCAGTCTGCTGCAGAGAAAGACAGAATTAGTGAGATCAAAGATAAGCAAGCAGAACTGGAAGCGGAGCCCAAATACGCCAACTGCTGTAGTTATTGTCCCAAGAGCTTTAAAAAACCCAGTGATTTAGTCAGGTAAGGAATGGAAAAGCTTGGTGTATTTTCAATTTTCTGAATTTGGTCACCGGTAACTTAGCAGTAACAGTTTCATATAACGTTTTTCTGCTTAAGCTTGACTTTTATCTAAATACACTTTTTTAGAATGTGTTTGTCAAAATATTGCATATTCTGAATATGACTAAACCAGCCTTTTCATATTTCTTTTCTTGCAGTATTAAAATGATTATTATGAAGTTTTAGGATCAGTTATTTTTTCTGGCTTATAGGACTTGCATGTAAAAACATGTAAGAATTAGTTTGAAAAAAGGCAAATGGCTGAGCTGTCATCTTTATTAATTCTGCTTAATGTAATGTTAATAGTACTATTCAATTCTAAAATTAGTAAGATACAAAATATATTTTCTATAAACTGACATAAAAGTAGAAATTCACATATACATGTATTCTGGAATTATTAGGCATGTTCGTATTCATACTGGAGAGAAGCCATATAAGTGTGAAGAATGTGGGAAAAGTTTCACCGTAAAATCCACTCTGGATTGTCATGTTAAGACACACACAGGTCAGTAAGATTTTGGATGTCATTGTTTAGGAACGGGTTACTTTTCTTGACCAGCTGTTTTAACTAAAGTTTTTGCAAGGAGTGCTGCATTTCCTGGAAATGGCACTATGAACGGCAGTGCTAGGTGGAATTCAGTACTTACATTGTCATCAAATGAATTGGTTTATGATATTGAATAAACCATATTATTACAGCCTTCCATATTGGAAGGGTTACAAAGCAGTCATGGTCTTAGCTTATGGAAAAGCTATATGTGTTCTATATAATATTTTAATTTCAGATCTGCTGTAGCACTTCCATGGTGATTTTCCTGAACAAAAGGGTGGAGTTGGAGGAATTTAAAGAACTTTAGATGTTACTGTTTGTGCTGCTAAGTAAATTGAAAAATGATAGTACAAAAAGGAAAGCATCTGGCTATTTGAATCATGCAAGTTGAATATAAACCAACTTTCTGTAATATTTAAGTTTTTGCAGTAGTTTCTTTGTGTTCCTGAGAGTGATCCAGTAATAGTAGTAGTATATTTCAGCCCAATTTTGTGTAAATTAAAAAGAGACTCTTTAAATTTTTAATACTTGCTTTATTCTTACCATTGAACTTCTGTAATGGATTTCAATAAACCAGTCCTGAAGTAATTAGTTCCTAAAACGAGCCTACTGTTCTACTGTGGTGCGTTATAAGTTTTTTTAAAAAATGCAAAAAAAGTTAGCTTTTAATGCTGTAATATGTAGTTATTTTGCACATGGGAGTTTCCTCTCCAATTCAGTGGTTTTGTGCTTTCTGCTGTTGTTTAGTAAGAAATGCTATGCTTGTGATTTATACCAGTTGTCTTTGTAATTTGATATCTTGTCTTGGACAGTAGTAGATGCTAAGGATAATTGAAAAGAACAAAGCAGGGATCTGATCATGTTCCTCTAGGTTCAAGCAGTTTGCAAGTTGTGGGACTCTCAGGGATTGTACGATTTTGCTCACTACCTTTAATGGAATATTTTTATATTGCTTCTACACAGTCATTTTGTGAACCTAGAAAAACTTAAGTAAAACTGAATGGCTTCCAGTAGATAATGTGGTAACAAATTCCTTGGTTCAAATTTACTTTCAGTGTGCCATTTGATGAGTTTATTCCTAAATTCATTTGAGAAATACTGAGAAATTGTTCCTAGTTTTTCAAGCTTTTTACAATTTTGCAAACTTTTTTAATAATATAAACTGGAGCTTTGTATATTATTATTTGAGTATCTTTAACAGATTTTTTCCAACCTGTTGTAAAGCCTGTCGTCCACGTTGTATATTGCAATTTTGATTAGGTTGGGTCTTCACTCAAGTGTTTAAAGAGCTCCCTGGCTGACTTCCAGCCTTGCGAAAATTGTCCTACTTCTTATTTTCAGTCTTGTAACTATTTTTCTTTAATTCATTAAAGGACTCTTTTTGTTTCATCCTGTAACAGCAGTTTTTCTAAGGTCCTTTCACATACAACCTGTATAAAGCTCCAAAAAGACTTGTCAGTGAAAATCTGGTCTCCTTCACGGAGCTGTCATGCATTTGTGAAGTGTAATTTTCATTACAAAGATGTATTTGATATTGTGGGGGGGGGGGTTATTATTTTTTTTTTTTCCTTTCATAATTGGGCCATCTTATTATGTTGGTTTAACATGAAGTTTAACTGCTGTGCAGTTTTTCCATTTGAGCCTGTATTGCTTTCAGAAGGCTGTTTTAATCTGTGGGCAACACTTAGAGCTCATTATCTCAGTTACAAATTTTACTCATTTTCTACTTGTAATCCATTAATACTAGTCAGTATTGAGGTAAAGGTTGAAGCAGAAGTACATTGCTGCTGCAATTAAAAAGGAAAAGCTAAGGAGAAGCCAAATGCTGAAGAGGTCAAGATAAAAATTCTCCAGTTTCCTGAGCCTGTGTATTTGGAACAACTTGATTAGTCAGGAAGCTGAGGTGATGAGGAAGGCAGGTGACCAAGTAAGGTTCTGCATGAGAATTTATACAGCATATTGATTTTTAGACAAAGGAAGAAATTAAGATGCTCTTAATTGAGATCCTTAAATTTGAAATGCAGCCTAAATTATTAAGGAAAAGGCAAGTTACTTCAAATTTCTTCTGTTCAAATTAGTTGTGAATCTGTATTTTTTTTAAACTCTTGGTACAATGCTATTGATTTTTAGAGATTTTATCACTTACCTTTCTGTTTTTGAAACTTTTGCAGGCCAGAAGCTCTTCAGTTGTCATGTATGCAGTAATTCGTTTTCTACAAAAGGGAGTCTAAAAGTACACATGCGTCTGCATACAGGAGCAAAGCCCTTTAAATGTCCACACTGTGATTTACGGTTTCGTACTTCAGGGCGCAGGAAAACCCACATACAGTGCCATTATAAACCAGAGGCAAAGAAAGTTAGAAAGCCTGTTGCCCGTACTTCAGCTGAGGGACTACAACCAGTCAATCTTCTTAATTCATCCTCAACAGACCCTAACGTTTTCATCATGAATAACTCTGTTTTGACCAATCAGTTTGATCAAAACTTACTTCAACAAGGACTTGTGGGCCAGGCTATCTTGCCTGCTTCAGTGTCAGGTAAAAATGGATGATTTTTTGTTGGTGATGTTGAGATCAAGTACTGAACACTGCTTTTAATTAGAGTTCAGAAAATTATGCCAAATGCTGCATGTCAAAGAGGTAAGATTTGTACTCAATTCATGATTTGATGCATGGTGGTGACACAAACAGAAATGTGTTTAAGAGTGAAGTAAAAATGTGTGCAGTTCAGTTGAAAAGATCTCTTCAGTTCTGAAGTGATATTATACTGTGGAAAGGAAGAAAATACAGACAGTAAGTAGCTGGTGTACTGATACTGCACTACTTTGGAATTCAACTACTCTGGAGCGGTTCTTGTTTTTTAAGTGCTCGAATAATAAGAATTCTTAAAATTACTTAGAATTTATGAAGCTTTAAAATAGGCAGTCATCTACTTCAGAGTATTTTTCATGGCATAAATAAATACGCTTTTATATTGATTTAACTTGTAAAAATAAACAAGCTAAAAGAGGCAGTCAGTAATGATATAGAAAAACATTATAATATAACTGTTTTCTTTGGTAGCTGGAGGTGACTTAACTGTGTCCTTGACAGATGGTAGCTTGGCCACTCTTGAAGGAATACAGTTACAACTTGCTGCTAATCTGGTTGGGCAAAACGTACAAATTTCCGGAATAGATGCTACCAGTATTAACAACATAACATTACAGGTAGGTTGCTCACAGTTTCTTGCTTTTAATTTTATGGAATCACTTTGAGGGTGGAAGGAAGTTTTAAGGAGTGTACGTAATTCTGGAAGATTCCTTTCAAGTGAGACTTGCAGGAATACCATGCTGTATCAGTTGTACTGTGTTAGATGACCTAAAGAATAGCTGAAAAAGTGTGGGTTTTTTTCCTGATTGGTTTCTTTTTTTTTCATTTTTTCAGGGTTTTTTTTCTTTTTTTTTTCTTCATACCCCTCTGGAATTTTGCAGTTTGCTTTAAAAAAATATTTTTTTTTTTTTTTTTTTTTTTTTTTATAATTGCATTTTGGCTTTTCACTTCAAAAGCAGTTTAGGCTCCCCACAAAGCCCCCAAAAGAAACCTCCCCTGAAAAACAATCAAACCCAAATTATTGCACAGAATGTTCTTTTCCTTAACATCAGACACCTGCTTTATTTGGCAAGCTTTTATAAGCTTTTAATATTTGGATTTACAATTGAAATTCCTTTTGAGCTTGTAAAATGAATGACAGAAAAAGGTGAGATAATTACACCTAAAATCTTGTATTTGAAATGATATGAAAGAATGATTTTAATTAACTTGGTTGTGCTCCGTGGCTTTTCACTTCCAAAGACATGAAGACAGTGATATGCATTATGTGCAGAAATAAGAAAGTACAGAATGCCAGCAGTGTAGGTACCTGGTGCCAACCATACTCACATGTAACTGGGATTATGATTTTCCAAATATTTTGCTGAGAGAAGGGAGGGAAGAATCCAGGTAAAGCTGACTAGGCTACTTACATAGTGACTTTGTAGAGTGGCTATATACGGACTCTTGAGAAATAGTTTAAAATAGTTATAAAAAAAGTCTAAGTATTACACATACTCTATATGCAATAAAGATGAGTTCTGGATTTTGTTAAGGATATTTGCTTAACCTGTAGTATCTCTTAGCTTGAGATTGATCAGATTGAAAACTTGCTTTCCAGATCGATCCAAGTATTCTACAGCAGACATTACAGCAGAGTAATTTGCTTGCTCAACAGCTGACTGGAGACCCCAATATGGCTCCACAGAATTCCTCCCTCCAGGCAACAGAGAATGCAGTGCCAGCTAATGTGGTTATTCAGCCTTTATCAGGCCTGTCTTTGCAGCCTACAGTAACATCATCTGCTAACATGGCAATAGGATCCCTATCTGAGCAAGAGTCTGTGCTGACAACCAGTGCTAGTGGTAAGCAGTGTCACTAATTCTAGTGGGCTTTGGATTTCTTAGTTTTACTTATGGTATTAGCCACAGTGAGAAATTCAGCACAGAATCTTTTTCTGAAGATCTTAAGTTGTTTTCATATCCAATCCTTTCCTTTGCAAGTTACCCTTTAGAGTACAAGTTCTAGTGTCTTTCATGGGCTTCTTCTGTGTTTCATTGTAGTTTAGAAAATAATGCATGAATTGCTTTAAAAAAATGTGTTTACTATTATGAAAGAATCTTTATGGTTTGTTTTTGGTTTGTTTAGTTTTTTTGTTCTACCCATTTAAATTTAGGTGCACAAGACATTTCTCAAGTCATGACTTCGCAGGGTATGGTATCATCTTCAAATGGACAGCATGAGATAATGTTGACCATAAATAATTCCAGTTTGAGTCAAGTTCTAGCTCATGCTTCAGGTTCTACTACTACAAGCTCATCAGGAAGTCCTCAAGAAATCACTCTGACAATATCTGGTTGGTATTTTAAAGTATCTTTAATGGTACCAGATCTGTATTTTATACATTAGCTACACAGTAGCATTTGAGGGTATCTTCACAGTCTGCAGCTTTCCCATGGTGTGGGTTGTTTTTTTTAATATTAATCAACTTTAAAAAGTACTCCTTAAATTTGTTTTTGAAAACCAAATATATTTGCTTTGAAGGGTACATTAGATTGGTTCCCTGTTTATTCATGACCTAGAGCCAACAGAACTTATCTTCATGGCAAAGCCAATATAACCAGTTCTTACCTGACTGCTGTGCTTGTCTGGGATAGTACACCTCCTGGGTGTTACTAGGACAGGAGCAAGCAGGTAAGCACTGGGGATGAGTTCAATCAGTTTTCTTTAAATGCTGTGGAGCCACGTTCTAACAGATGTTCTGATCTTTCTTTGAAGTGTAGTTCAGACTTTATAATATGTAGCTAATATTTCAGGTGTGTCTGAATGAACTCTGACTTTCTTTCTGCCTCCAAGACACTGAGAGTCTATATACTATCAATACCATCTCCAAAGACAGTTTGTATTTTGTATCATAACACTTCTTTAATAGATCCAGTAAAATATTTAATGGTTTTATCTGTACTTTACTTTTTTAAATTTCTTTTTCTTTTTTTATTCTCTTTTTTTCTGTTTTCTGTAATGCATTTAGTATTTTTAAGTGTAACGTCAATAATGTCAGTATTAAGGTGTCAGGGTCTCCCACTTATGTTTTTATGCTTGCTAATAGATGTTCACTATTCTAAGAAAAATGCAGTATAGGTTTCAGTTTCTGTGTGTTCTATGCTTGTTGGCTGTCACACAAAATTCACACCATATGTGAAGTGATGTTTTTACAAAAGAGGACATGTTCAATGCAATTAGTTATCCATATATTAGATAAAAAACTCTCCCGTATTTTAGCCATTAGCTTTTAGTTTGCTAGTTTTATGGTTTCATGACATTGGTGTCTTGATAAGTATGATCAGTATTTGTCTAAATATTAGTAATTTCAGGTATTTCTGTACATGCTAGTATTTAGATATGCATAATCACATCTGTATTAAAACTTTGATGCTTTGCATAAAAGTCTGCATGTTTTGTATTTTTATTATTTTATGATCACTTGTTTTATAGTTTCAAGTACAGTAGCAGAATAACATTGAGACATTTCCAGTTATAATAGGACTAATTTGTATTCAGGCCAAGATCTTATTCAGCATAATTCTGGAAGCAGTGATCTGAATAGTGGCTTAAGGCTGACAGCACCAACCATCAACAGCCAGACAACAGGTGCTACATTAACTATAAGCAATGACCAGCTTCTTTCTCAGGGCACTTCACTAAATACTCCAGGTATGCATACAGTGATTTTCTAATTAAAGATAATAATTAAAAAAAAATACTAGACCAGGTAAGTAAATGGTATAATCTTGCATATTACAGTCCAGGAACTGCATGGCTTTGTGTGTTTTCTTACTAGTTTGAACTTGTTATGCCAATTTAAATGAACTTTACTCCATGTAAGAAGGAAATGAAAATACGGCATATCTAAAAATCGTTACCTTGAGGCAGTTACAAAAACACTGAAGGACTATTTCTGTAAATCGGAGGATGAAGAAATCATACATTTGTTGCAGACAGATGATAAAATGTTCTTTATATCAAATTTCCTCTGGTAGTCAAATTTTAAGATTTTAAACATGTATATGAATTTCGACCTATATCTGCTTAATACACACACAAACACATATGTACGTATATAGTTATTGTCATGGGTTCAGCGGCAGCAGTCATTTTTCTCTTTCTTGATAGCTGGTGCAGCACTGTATTTCTGATTTTGGGCCAGGGAGCAGCGCTGGTAACACCAGTGTTTTCAGTTAGTGTTTGGTAATGTTTTGTCTGACCAAGGACTTTCTGAGCCTCATGCTCTGTCAGGGAGGAGGGGAAGCAGGGAGGAGGCCGGGGGGAAGAAGAGGCAGGACACCTGACCCAAACTGACCAAAGAGGTATTCCATACCACAACACGTCATGCCCAGGATGTAAAAAACAGAGTGGAGACCCGGAAGGGTGGAAGGTGCACTGCTTGGTGGGGCTGGATATAGCTAGTGAGTGATTGTATTCTCTTTCCTTGTATTTCTCTTGTCATTATTATTATTCGTGGTAGCAGTAGTGATTTATGTTATACCTTAGTTACTAAACTGTTCTTATCTCAACCTGTGGGAGTTGCATTTTTTCAATTCTCCTTCCCATCCCTCCATGATAATAAACTGGCTTTTTTTGCTCTTCTGGGTTATCAAACGTTGCAAGGGTAGGATGTGACTGTTGAGTTACAGAGTTACCAGATTTTGGGTTTACTGCCATAGGTAAAAGTGTGTTTCATTGAGAATTCTGCAAGTGGTCAGACTGCAGAAATTTGTAACCTCAAACTTCTTTGGGTTTCTTTTCAGCAATTAGTCATTTTCCATGTGCCATGTTACAAAGTTATTGTTTTGCAGTATGATGTCTATCAGGCTACATTTAGATGTAATTTTTCTGATTTTATCATCTGACTGAGAATTTTTAACACATGATTGGCTGTTTAACTGATTTATCTGCTTCTGCAAGAGAAGGGCCTAGCAAATGAGAAATAGAGATTAACATCAGTTAAAGTAAATTTGCAGCTAATAGTTTAAGTATGTGTCATGGTTTGAGGCTCTCAAACTCATGCAGTCGCTCTCTCACTCACTTCCCCCTCTTTCTTCCTTCCCCAGTCCCGGGGAGATGGGAAAGAGAATCAAAAGAATGCAACTCCCACAGGTTGAGATAAGAACAGTCCAGTAACTAAGGTATAACACAAACCACTACTGCTACCACCAATAATAATACAAGAGAAAATACAAGGAAAGAAAATACAATAGATCTTCACCTGATACCTAGCCATGCCACTCAGTGCCCCCCCATCACCTCATACCAAGCTCGACTACACAGTGCACCCCATCATCTCATACCAAGTCCCGGCCATGCCGTGCACAACCCCCTGCACCACCATCTTTTTGGGTCTCTGCCCTCTCCATCTCTACCTCCCGGACATGACATGCTGTGGTATGGAATACCTCTTTATTCAGTTTGGGGCAGGTGCTCTCTCTCCTTCCGCCCGGCTTCTTCCAGGTTCCCCTCCTCCCTGGCAGAGCATGAAACTCAGAAAGTCCTTGGCCAGCCTAAACATTCTAAGCCATAACTATAAACACTGATGTTATCAGCACTGTTCCCGAGCCAAAAATCCAAAACACAGTGTGCACCAGCTACTGCTTAAAGGAGAAAAACTAACTGCTGAACCCATGACAGTATGTAATCTACTATTTTTCTTATTTTACTACTTTGCGTGTATTCCAGAGCTTAATACAACAGGTGGAACAAACCTTCCTTCAACAGCACCCATATCTCAGCCTACAGTTTCTACTCAGAATTTGGTAATGTCTTCATCAGGAGTTGGAGGAGATGGTAGTGTTACCTTAACTCTTGCTGACACTCAGGGAATGTTGTCAGGTGGTCTTGATGCAGTTACACTTAATATCACTTCACAGGTAAGAAAAGTTTTTTTAAACTGACAGATAAACTAATATTTACATTACTGTAAACTTACAGGGTTACTTAGGCTTACAGGGCAGGAATTGGAGATTTTGCTTGGAAAATAATTTTGTCCTGTAAATACATAGTGTTTGAAAATTCAGTTAACTTCTTTCTGCCAACAGTGTGTGCACACTGGCATATAGAAGCATAAACTATTTAACAGAAATACAGGTAAATTTTGCAGGTTCCTTTTTTTGCAATAACCAAATAGGTTCTACTGTTTCAAACATTTTTTGTGATCAGTTTTAATGATAAACTAAACTGTGTTGTACTTCATTGTTGCTATTCAGAAATACAACTAAATAATCTTTTTATTGTTTAATATGGTAAATTTTTGTTTTCCGTCTTGTGAACATGATAGTTGAAGAGCAGATGCCACAGTTCCGTTCACAACAAATAACAGGACAGAAACTAAATTAAATTGACTATCATTACAAACAGGTAGTTTTATAGAAAGTTTTATAATAGTGTCCTATGAACTATTACCTCCCCCGTAGCTTTAGCATTAGTTTTATTTTTGTCATAATTAAAGGTTTTTTTGGTGTCATCAAAAGCCAGAGATGTGTTGGTAAACAGAATGTATAGAGTGGGGAGGAAAGAAAACGAAACAGATCCAAACAATAAATAATTCTTAAAGACTAAAAAGTGAAAAAATAGGGTTGTTGTGTGGTTGACATTTTGGTATAGATTATACATCTGAAAACTTGGGCTGTTTCTTCTACTTTCTTAGCTTAACTAGATTTAGGTAGATTTTTACTCTTTTTTTGACCTGAATTAAAATGTGTAAATGTATGTAAATGAAAGACTATTTGTCAAGCATGTGGTGTGATTAAACCTTGAGAAGCAAAGTCAGTGAGGATGGTTATATCTTTTCTTCTGCAATTTTGCTCTGGGAAAGGGAAGAAAAGACATCTTAAATAGTTCTTACGACATATTTGTGATTTCTGGCATCACAAAGTAACAAAGCAACATGTGGTTTTGTTTCAGACTTTGTTAATTTAAGTGATTACATTTGTCAGTGTTGATGTTTATTAATAAGACACTATGCCTAATGTTAAGGCATGCATAAATAAAAATGAAACCTTGTTTTGGGTACTATGCAGAAACAGTTTATGTTGCAGGAATTGGTAGTACATAAAGGTACTGTATTTCCTAGGGAAATTGAAGAGTCTTTAACAAAAGTAGTAGTAGTAGTATGGTATTAGTATGTCTAAAGTAATAATTTTGTATCTTACTTTCATGTAGTTTGGAAGTAGGTATAATTAAGAGATTTTTAAAAAGGAAAATACTGTGGAAAGATCACTCAGGAAAGCAGAATATAAGAGGGTGTCAGCTGAAGAGACAAAGACAAGGGAATGCCGAAACTTTATGCACGTGTATTCAAGGCTGAATTTCTGCTCTTACAGACTTGCAGCAGTTGTTGCCCTCTAAATTGTTAGACTTACAATGGAAGGAAAAAAGTAGAGAAACAGTGTCATTTATTCAAATAGGCTTCTGGAATAGTCTCATTCAAAAAATAAAGTACTTTTGAGGTATAAAAATAATTTACATGACTACAGTTAGCTGTTTAAGCATAATTATTCTACTTTCATCTTTTTTTCCTGCCCTCTCTGACAGGGTCAACAGTTCCCTGCTATACTCACAGATTCCAGTCTCACTAACCAAAGTGGGTCAGGCTCACAGCAAGTCATACTAGTGAGCCATACATCCCATTCAGCACCTGCAAACTCTGATGAAATAACGTATCAGGTAGATAAAATATATTTCTGTACATTTTGTGGGTAAAGGGCATTATTTAATTGGAATGATTCCTCTATATTCTGAAGCAGGAAGGTTGATGTCATTCCTCAGGAGTATTAGGAAGAGGTTCATTGTGACTTCCTAGTCACCCAGATTCTAAGTTTTGAGTTGAAAACATGTTTTCACATACCAAAAAGAAATGCAGTTAATAATGTGTTTCTTCCTGCAAATTATATGACCATGCTCTCAACACAGACTGCTCCAGAAATTTTCCAGGTAAGTTTGTGATTGGATGACAAAAAATTGACAAAGTTGAGAGCTGTGGGAAAAATAGCACCTATTGCCATGCCTTTCCTATCCTATTTTTTTGCAAGCAATTTGTCTTAATAGTGGTGCAGTATAAAGTCTTTTCAACTTCTTTGAATTTCAAGAGAAACTTTGACATATGTAATGTGGTATCAGTATTAGAAAAAGTAGTTCAGACTTCTCTTCTTGAAGGCAAAATGAATGTTTTCAACCAACCTGATAATGCAAGCTGTAAAATCGGAAAAATGAGAGAGGCACATGGTGAACCATGACCAAGCGAAGAAGTGGTGGACTGGACGGGCAAGCAGAGGACAAAATGTGGGCAAGTTGTGCTGATATGGGCACTAAAAACCTCAAAAATGATAAGGACTGAAGGAAGATGGCCTGCTTCAGGTGCATGTGTGTAAATAAAGCTGCTGAGACAAGAACATAATAGAAGAAACACTCTTGGAAAAAGTTACAATCGTGTGTGTCTCTGAAATGTTTATATGCTGCTGTATGCAGCATGGGGAACAGACTGGAGGAATTAGGTGGTCTGCATGCAGCTGCAGGGCTGTAATCTCATTGGAATCAGAGAGAGAAAGTACTACAGCTCATCCAACTGAAGTGCTGTCGTGGCTAGATTCAAGATCTTTAGGAAGAACAGAGTGGCAACATGGCAGTGGGAATGCTAGGAGTTTGGCCTGGATGGTGAATCAGCTGAGACTTTATGGGTGAGGACTGGCAAGCAGACAAAAGTGGGTGACACTGCCTTGAACACTAACTGCTGCAGATTGTCTGATCAGAAGGAAGTAAAAGATGAGGCTTTCAATCTTGGTCTTGGGCAGCCTGCCCAAGCTGACTCTTTTTGAGTAGAGGAGTTGAACTAGATGATCTCAGGAGGTCCTTCCAACCTAAACAGATCTGTGATTTGCAGTCCCTGGTCCAAATGGGTTACTTCAACCTGCCAAAGATCTTCTGGAATGGCAACAAGCAAGGCACAAGGAATCTAGATACCTGGACTGTATAGATGATAACCTCCTGATACAGATGACTGAGAAGTGAAGAAGTAGAAGTAGTATTCTGGACTTGATAATTGCAAGCAAGAAAGAACTGATTGGAAATGTTAATGTCAGGGATGTCTTTTGACTCTGGAGTTCAGGATCCTGAGGGAAGGAAATAAGGCAAATAGCAGGATGACAGCTCTGGGCATCCAGAGAGCAGACTGCAGTGTGTTCAGGGGTCTGCTGGTGTGGGTTGACCTTAGCTGGACACCAGATGGTCACCCGAGATGTTCTGTCACTCACCTCCTCAGCTGGACAGGGGAGAGAAAATATAACATTGTTTCTGGGTTGAGGTAAGGGCAGGGGAAGAGGCCATAGGAAGTCAATAGAGCAAATAATCCTGGAAAGCATTTCCAAACATGAGGGACAAGAAGGTGATTAGAAGTAGTCAGCAGAGATTTCTGGAGGGAAATTGGGTTTAACTGACCTGAGATCCTTCGAAGATGTGATGATTCGCTTGATGGAGAAGGAGGGCAGTTGATATAGTTTGTCTTGATTTTAGTGAGGCTTTTGATGTAGTCTCCCATAACCTTCTTGCAGGCAAGCTGGAATTCTTCTGTATCTGTAAAATTCAAGGAATTTTGTGTTATTTTGTTTGAAGAAAGTGAAATTTTTCCAAATGCTCCTCATTGATAAAATGAAAATATAGCACAACCCCATCCAAATTATCAACTTTTTGTTTTCAATACTGCTGGAGCTTTAGGTTGGTAACTCAGAACCTCACTCTAAGTCTCTAATGAAGAAAGTAAATGAATAGAAAATACTCTTCTTTAGGAAAATCATGAGATATTTTTTTGTTTTTTTTTGCCTGAAATAATTTTGTCTTAGGCTTTTGTTTGGTTGAGAGATGTGAGAATTATCTGAAATGATGTGGAATATGAAACAGAATTTAGGGAAATAATTGATACAAGCACATTGTATTTATAATGCATAAATTAATTTGACCATAGCTGCTATAATCTTTGTTTTCTTAAAATACATGTATATGTCATTCTTAAGAGCAATGAAATGCAAGTTCATATTTCCATATGCTTTATTTAATTTGTGTTGCTAAGTTACTGGAAGTACTTTAGAAAAACAGGTCTTGCTGAGGTAGATTTTGAAAAGTAAGCCACTGTTGTGGATATGCCTGTGAAATTATTTGATAGCATATTTGTAAATTGTTATAGGTTACAGAGGTTTCTCCTAACATGACTAAAAGCAACCAAACGGAAAAAGAAGGTCGTGTGCACCAGTGTTTTGAGTGTAGTCAAACTTTTTCTTCAGCCACCATGTTGATGCAGCATAGTAAAGAGGTTCATGGCAAGGAAAGGATACATGTTTGCCATGTCTGCAATAAAGCCTTTAAGCGGGCAACACATCTCAAGGTATTTAGCAATAACAGTTAATTGTTCTATTAAATTCTTTGTTATGCACATTTTGTGATATTATGAAAGGTACCTATTATCCCTTTATCTTTCCTTTTACAGTGTGAGAGGTGTGCATCTGAGAGAGGAAGTCTAAGTAGTGATGTATACACAGAATGAGAACTTTCTCTTGGAGTGTGGAGAGGATTTGAATGTGTATATTGATTAGAGAATGAAAAATGTGAATGCCTGTTGTGGAAATAACAGTTCCAGAAAAATTTCTACTTACTTTATTTGCTTATGTATCTCATCAGGGCTAATCCTGATTTCCAGATAAACTATTGGAATCATAGGGAAGCTATACACTTTGCACTTTATCATTTTGATTTTTAGATGCTCTCTTGGATGTCTGCAGAGGGAGCATTTGTTATAAAATATCCTTATATTATTACTGTTGTCTACTGATATTTTATATTTAGTTTTCTGTAGATTATGAACAACTTGATACTTCCAAGTCTTTAAAAAAAATTAGTAGTGTCTTTAAATTTTTAATTAGGTTATGGAATGCTCCTGTTAGGAATATTCAGCTCTACTAGACAAGTGCTATATCCAGGCCAGTGTCCTATCTCTGAGAGATTCTAAAAGGCAGTGATTTGAAGAAGTGCTTTACGAAAAGAGGAAACATATAACTTCCCAAAAATTTTGCCAACTTCCCAGAATTTATAGCAGGAAATTTCTGGAGACAGAGGTAATGTTTTAGTATTAAGTAGCTCTTACAAGGGCTTTTCAATAGATTTCCTTTCACTTTAGTATCGTGTTTTAAGGAAATATACTCACTCTGTTTGTGAAGTTTACCCCCTTGGATTGATTATGGGTCTCAACCAGACTGTGTTGGTCCTTGGGGGAAACTCCTAAAATGTGGTGCTGTGAAACTGTTAGCCTATGGTTTAGGCTGATTTTCCAGGAAAAAAAAAATATAACAGTAACAAACAAACAAAAAACCCTTAAAAAAATAAATGAAAAATCCAGTATTGATACTTGTTTTCCTTAAATAATGAAAACAAAACCAAAATAACCAGAATATCTATCTCTCTTCCATTTTTTACCTTAGAACTTGCTGATGTTACATTTTTTTTATATTTAAACCTTTACTTCTGTTACATACTGGTCCCAGGTTAAAAATGCAACAAGGTAAATTCCTACTCTGGTATTGCCCTTGGATTATTATTGTTGCTTTCTCATGTAGGCAGTGATGAAGTTGCAATAAGAAGTCCATAGGCAATCAAAAGAGACCTTGGGATAACTGGTCAAGGATTAACAGGGAGAGTTTTGACTCTCCAGAGCTTGGTAGTAATGAAATGGTGGAGTGTTTATTGGTAGGAATAAGGGGTAAGGCTAACAATGCAGATTCTGTTATAGACCACCCAACCAGGCTGAAGAGACAGACAAAATACACTGCAAGAGGCTGAGAGGAGTCTTACAGTCGCTAGTCCTTGTTCTTGTGTGGGGATTCAACTTAACAGATGTCTGCTGGAATACAATATAGCAGAGAGAAAACAGTCTAAGGAGGTTCCTGGAATGGGTGAAAGGTAACTTCCTGATATGGCCGGTGAGTGAGCCAGCTAGGGAGAGTGCCCGTTAGACTTGTTCTTTGCAAACAGAGAAGGACTTGTGGGTGATGTGATCATTTGAGGCTGTCTTGGGCATAGTGTGAAATGGTAGAGGTTTTGATTCTTAGGAGCAGAGAGCTTTGGCTAGAGCTCAGGAAAAAGAGTATATGACCTTTGGAAAAAGGGGCAGGCAGCTCAGGAGGACTACAGGGCTGTTGTGAAGACAGGATTGGGGAAGAAAATGATGCCTTTGACACAGTTCCCCACAGCATTCCCCTGGAGAAACTGATTGCTCATGGCTTGGACAGGGGTACTGTACGCTGGGTAAAAAACTGTGTGGATGATTGTGTCCCGAAGGTTGTAGTGAATGGAGTTAGATCCACTTGGTGGCCAGTCACAAGTGGTGTTCCCCAAGGCTTGGTAGTGGGACCAGTTCTATTTTAATATCTTTATTAATGATCTGAGTGAGGGGATTGAGTGCACCTTCAGCAAGTTTGAAGATGACACCAAGTTGGGTGGGAATTTGCTTACAGGAAAATGCTTAAGAGGGCTCTGGACGGGCTGAATCCATGGGCTGATAGTATGAGGTTCAACAAGGCTCAGTGCTGGGTTCTGCACTTGGGCCACAGCAACCCCATGCAGTGCTACAGGCTTGAGGAAGAGTGGCTGGAAACCTGCTTACGGAAAAGAACCTGGTGGTCGATAGCAGCTGAGCATGAGCAGCAGTGTGCCCAGATGGCCAAGAAGGCCAACAGCATCCTGGCCTCTATCCAGAAATAGTGTGGCCAGCAGGACTAGGGGAGTGATCACCTCGCTGTACTCAGCACTGGAGAGGCCACACCTCTAATCCTGTGTTCAGTTCTGGGCCCCTTGCTACAAGAAGGACATTGAGGTGCTAGAGCAGGTCCAGAGAAGGGCAGCAAAGCTGGTGAAGGGTCTCGAGCACAAGTCTTATGAGGAATGGCTGGGGAAACTGGGGATGTTTCCCTTTAGAGAAGGAGGCTAAGGGAAGACCTTATGGCTTTCTAGAGCTACCTGAAAAGAGGTTGTAGTGGGGCAGGTGTTGGTCTCTTCTCCTAGGAAACAAGCAATAGGACAAGAGGGAATGGCCTCAGGTAGTATCTGAGGAGGTTTAGATTGGCTATTGGGAAAAATTCTTCATGGAAAGGGTTGTAAGCAAAGTATTTCAAGAGCTCTGGGTTGGTTGGTTTTGTTTTTTTTTTTCCTTCAAATGACTAATGGAGGGACTAAAGTATGCAAAACAAGCAATGCATACAGTTATTGACAGATTTTCAGAAATGGAAAGATATTGATGCATCAGCCATTACAAAGAGTTGATACACAAAACACAACTCCTACTTAAAAGCAAAATAAAAAAAGCAGGGTTCCATCTTCTTCCAGCCTTTTAAAATGATCTGAAATATATTTTTTTTTTTTATACTGGCTTAGGAGCACATGCAAACCCATCAGGCTGGACCTTCACTGAGTTCCCAGAAGCCTAGAGTATTTAAGTGTGATACTTGTGAAAAAGCTTTTGCTAAGCCAAGTCAGCTGGAGAGACATAGTCGCATTCACACAGGTAATGCCAAAAAGTTATTTTTATCTCACAAGATTTTCTCATGAACATATGGGTGTTACGTTTGGAGTCCTTGCTCTTGGTTCCAGGTAACTGCACTCAGATATCAATGTTTAGATTAAGCTTTAAAAAAAAAGTGAATTTCTAACCCAAAGAGTTTAAAAACTACAATAAGGAGCAGCAGACTTGAAATCTCAGAAACTGATGTTTTGTACAGAGCCAGAACTTTATGCTTCACAAAGCTTCTTCATATTCTGGGACTAGCAGTGCTGCAACGGTGATGTAAATGCATATTTTGTATCTAAAAGTTTGTCAATCTGTGAAACAGATTAATAAAAGCATATTTCAATGTATTATTTAAAGTGGTGTAAAGACTCTGGATATGATTATCTTCAAGCATAGTAAAATGGGCAAATGAGTGGGTCTACTCAATGATGTTAAATAAGTGACAGTCTTGACTACCGATGCTGACTGCTGTAGGTGGTGCTTCATTGTCATTGAAGTACTTAGTTCATCTGTTCCTAATAACAGTGCATTTAATCTGTTGTGTTCTAATGATGGTGCTTCTAATTTGATGTATTCTTTTCTCCTTAATTATTTTCAGTTGTTACTCTCTAAAAAGACTAGACAGACTTCTAGGGAGCACACATTTTCTGTGATATAAGTGCTTTTCAGGTTGCCTGTTCTGCCCTGCCATAAGCTGAAATCTGTGCATAGGACAGCATAACTGCTTTTACCTTCTCTATCTTAAGGACAGGTCCCCAGAAACTATTACAGTCCTTGCTAAATCCATTTTTGTATTACTGTTGCCTGATGTTGAAGCAGCAAGTCAATCCACATGATAGTTATTCTTTCAGAAGAGAATGTTCTAGAAGTCTCTTAAGACCAAAAGAGTGAAAAATGTGCTGCGCAGATGTTTTTAGAGGGGTGCTCTTACATAAACTGTGATTGGAAAAGCTAATGTAAACCTAAGCTGATGTGCTTTCCTAAAGGTATGATCCTTGTCTAGGAGAAAGTGTTTGTAATTTCTTTCTTGATTAAACATTTTGAATGACTTCTAATGGGCAGTACCTATTGAATCAGTGGCCAGAAGGAAAACACGTTGTTAACACATTATTTTTTTTAATAGCTCTAAATATCTTGGACATTTGGATTTATCAGTGAAGAGCAGTTTGGAGAAGTATTGCCAAAATCAGGTGGAAGTAGGTGCTTCCAGTCATGCCAAAAAGACACGTGGTAATCCATTACACAACACTAGTAAGGCTGTTCATCTTAACAGGAAAACCTGGAGTCAGAATTATCTGAGGAAACTTAGATTTCACTTCAGACTTGTGAAATCACTGTTAACAAAAACAGAACACTCTTGTGCTTCTGAGGACCTTTGTCTGAGAAGTTGGGTTTAGCATGGAAACTACAGTGTATTTATAAGTTCAGAAAGTGCTTTTAGAAGTCATTAATGACATACAGCAGTGTGTCTTCTGTTGATGTCAGAGGTTGTGGTGTTGAGGGTTGAAGCAAAGGTCTAGTTTTGCAAAGTAGGTCTTTTAAATATTTTTATGATTAATTTGTTCTTGAATTTGTATTTAAAAACAGTATGCTGTCAGATTTGGAGTAGTCTGCCTGCTGTGGTAAGGTGTGGGAATCACTAGTAGCTATTGGCATAGGAGGTCCCATGTAGAAATACCAGAACTTTCTTTAACACATTTGACTTTCTAGTTTCTTACAGGCATCAGCTTTGTTAATTCTAGAATATGACTTTATTTACATTATTCTAAGTGATGTAAAAAGGTGATGATTCCATTGAGTATAGAAAAGTCAAACTGGTAAACTGATTTTTTTTGCATATCTATTAAATAATAATAGGATAGGAAAGGTAGCAATGTCAGTGGTATAGAACTTATGTAAATATTCTGACAATTTGTGTTGTCTTGCTGACAGTATGAAGCCATAGTGCTTTGAAAAAGTATCAAGGAAAAAGATCATGTCTACTTAACTTCTAGGTTATCTTGATAGTTTTTACTGAATTCTGAACTGTATTTTTAGTTGAAATGAGAACTTCTTTAATAAGTTTTTCTTTTTTATCAGGGGAACGACCATTTCAGTGTACACTATGTGAAAAGGCTTTTAACCAAAAGAGTGCTCTTCAGGTCCACATGAAAAAGCACACAGGAGAGAGGCCTTATAAATGTGATTACTGTGCAATGGGATTTACACAGAAAAGCAATATGAAACTACATATGAAACGGGCTCATGGTTACACTGGTATGTAGCATAATGATAGTAATGGTGAGTGTAGAAAGCCATGTGCTTTCATAGGAAAGCACAAAACACTTCCTGTAAGTTACTGAAGAACTGGGCATTAAGAGCCAAAGAGCAGAACTGATAAAATAATAGTGGCACATGCAACCCAAAAGCAAGTTGAAATAGAGATTGGTTACTGCTTATGGTTTATTGTTTTATATGTGGAGTTCTGTAGTACAGAAATACAAAGTTCAGACACTATTATATGAAAACAGCCAATTATATCAAGGTTTTTTAAATTATTTTTCAGAGGGCCTCTAATGAATTTACCGAATCTGAAGTAGTTGTGTAACACCTTTCCCAGCACAATTCCTTTATTCCCAAGTGCTATGGTTATAATGTTCGTATACTATACATCGAATCAAACTGAGTTGTCTTTTTATCTTGTACTCTGGTAGGTCCTGTACAAGAACCTGCTAGTCATCCAGAACAAGAAGGAGAAGATATTAGTCGCGCTCTGAATTTAGAAGAAGTGGTACCAGAATCTTCAAATGAATGGCAGAGTATAGGCAATGTTTTTCGATGACACCTTAGCATTTGAAAGCTAAAAACGTTTCTGGGACTCAAATTTCTCTGAACAAGTTTTCAGAAGAGTAAAGGTGGATTTTACAGTTAAAGCTTCAAACGTTGAAAATTTAACAATAGAATAATATATTAGGTTTTTGTAATTATTTACAAAAAAGTACCTTAAAGAATCATTCTTTTTTTTTAGGCTTGTAGGTGAATACTGGGAAAACATCATTTAATCTGTGCTAAGTTGTCTGTGAATCAATGAACTCAGGTAATACTGTACACAGTTTCATCATCTAATTCACAGCCAGTATATCTGTTTGAAAAATAAACTGGAACTTTATATCAGAATAGAATTATTCCCGTTTTTAAAGGAGATGAAGAACAACTTTGCGGGAAAACTATGAAACTGTTGGTCAGCTTTCTTATTTTTTATGGGCTTGAAGAAATAATTGAGGTTGGAGACAAAGTGTGACAGAGTAAATGCATGCAGTATAAGATAGGGTGGTTTGTGTTCTGGGTTATTTTTTTTTTAAGGCAAAGAAAATGTACTTCTGGGTTAAGCTGTATTTTTTTTTTAGTACGGTTTGAGAATTTGTTGAAGAAAATACAATGCCATGAACTTACGTCTTTTCTTGAGTTAAACTCTTGAGAAGGGAGCATGTTCATTTCCATTCCAGCCGCAAAGCCAGTTAGTTGTTAGTATTCGCGTGAAAAGTCTGAGGCTTAAAACTCAGCAATACTTATTTAAAGAGAATCCAAACTAGAAGAGGTTCCAGTGAAAGCCTCTTCTTTTTTTGTTTGCTGTAATGGATCAGCAGGTACATATCTCAGTATCTGTGGAAAACACAGCCATATACTAAATCGGGGAAGTAAACATACGGTTTAGTGTTAGCAGTGAGAAAGTTAGATGCACACTAGGTCACCTATACTATACAGTATTCCTCGGTGCCGTAAACAGTTATCATTTCAACTGTGTAAATTCCTCATTACTTTCGTTGTGAAGTTTAGAAATATGTTACCTTGTTGTTGTTGAAGTCATTGTTTCAGGAAACCTATGTAGCTGACTTAAGTCATGCTTTGAAAGGTGCCACTTTTTAAGTATATTCATAACAAAGAAACACTGGAGTAAAAACATAGTCATCTTTTAGACATTCCAAAGACAGAAGCTCTTTTCTTATTTTTACCTTGTTCTTTTGAATTTTATTTATATGTTACATATATATAGATATATATATATATGTGTGCTTGTATATGTATATATATATTTAAAGTTATATGAGCCTCTGTGTGGCTGATCAGTATATTTTGTAAATACTAATCCCAGTTGCAGGAAGTTCATGTTTTCAGTTTGCCACAAGTATTTCTAGATCAGTGGTGGATTTGTTGTACTATAATACAGAGCTGGATTTTAATTTACATTAAGAAAGATAATTGTTCTCAGATCCAAAAAGCCCTTTGCTGTAAATATTGTCTATACTTTGTCTATGATACCAGTTATTTCAGATTGCTGAAGCAAGAAATCACTGTTGGTTTTAATAGGGCATCTCTTAATTCTTTTGTTAAATTTTTGGCATATGTATATAAGTAATATAGTTGGTGACATGAAAATAACACTTTTGTTATGTCGAATATTTAATTCAAAACCATGATAAATAATATTACTTTTTTCCAAGTTCTGTTTCGTGTATTTTTTTTAGCATTTGATTCCGGATTCTACAAAACTCTAAAAACTCCATTCCCCAGAAGTGCGTCTCTCAACTTCCAGCAATGCCTTTCCTTCCAGACAGCCTATTAATGTTTTAGCTGTTTAAGAATTGAATAGTTTAAATTTTGCAATATTTGACTTGTTGTCTGAAAGCATACTGGCCCCATGGCATAGCACCCTGTTTCTCTGTAATAACACAGTAAATGCGTTGTGTTGCATGGACCATGTGTAAAAGCTTTTCCCTGTTCTTTCAGAAAACACTGTATAAATGCCCAGCAAAGTTTGTTGGAGTTGAGTTGCTGCATTGGGGGTGGCGCTTTCAAGAGGTTGACAGAAGATGATTTCCAACTGGTCACATCCAGATGGAAATCTATACTTTGTAATGGGAACGTGATTTCTGAATCTTTGAAAGCATTCAGTCTGCTCTAGCAGCAATTGTTTTGAAAGCAGGTAAAAGATGGCAGTGGCTGACTGTGTACTAAAAGCAGATCTCATGAGTAAAAAGATGCTGTTTTCAAATGGTCACTTCTCAAAGTATTATGTCTTTACTGGAGGCAACAAGCGTGTGATTTAGCAGCATGAGTTACGGAGTCAGCTGACGTGTTTCTTGCATTCAGTTTGATATTTCTCCAGCACTTGGGCATCCTGTCAGTTAACAGTAAATAGACTTTTTAAAAAACTTCTTTGTAACATGATATTTGATTTGCTTCCCTGCATCCTCCTACCCCATGAACATCAGTAATTCACTCTTGAGAATCCTGACATAGAGATTTCAATCTTGGTAAGATTGAGTCACAGTTTTTCAAAGCAGTATTAATCTGTTGATGGTTCAGTACAAATACACTGTAACCAGTATGTTGATATTTTCAAAAGCAATGTTGAAGTAGGTGCAGGAAGACCTAATGTTCTACGGCGTGTTTGAAGAGTCATGTGTAGTGGATAAGTGAATCGTGCATAGGAATGCCTCTGTTCTTTCTGGTTTGATGCAGTAGTAGACTTACTCTAGCCTCAGGCTTTTTGCCTTGTGTCTGCTCAGGCATTTCTTTTGGTTTATGTCTGTTTCTTCTGTTCAAGAAATGACATACTCCCAGTAACGGCTGTGTATTCAGGAAGGATCCTTTGCTTACAAATCCAGTAGCAATTTAAACTGCTGCTTTTCAGCAGCTTTTCAGGGAAACTACTGATGAGTAAGTATAAGAACAAATTTCAGTCTAAGTTTTAATCTCTTTTAAGACACATATGTTAGTAAAATCATGCTTTAAAGTACCATACCTTTTCTTCTGTAGGAAGCAAATCCTAAAAAGCCAGTTCCAGTGTCTGGAAAAGATGACTGAGGGAAAGCAGAATGATAAAGGCATGGAAAAGCTTTGGATAAGTTCTGTACTTCTACAGTGTGGTATTTAGAAAGATGTATTTCTCAGTTTTTTCATCTTAAATATTCTTCCCTATTTTTGGTGGCTGCTTTAAAAAAAAAACTTGATTTTTACACATCTTGTTTGAAGAAGATACTTCATGCTGTGCTTGTTTATAAAGGGTGGGATTGGTATATCACAGGCATTGTATGCCTTGCTTGGTGTTTAGCTGCCACTCCACAGACACTGGCCTCCCATAAATCCTGTGTCAGTTGTCAGCCTTATGGGCCATGCTAAGTCACCAGTAATGTCACTAGGAGCCTGTGTGCAGGCAACTGGGTCGTGGGTCCCAAAATGTTATTTTCTAGTATCTGAAAATCATTTATAAATTGAGAAAAAAAAAAAAATAAAAAAAAACCAACAAAACCACCCAACTACAGAATTTCACCAATTGAGGATAAAAAAAACCCAAACACTACAGAATTTCATATATGTGATCTTCTCCATTACAAAAGACAAAACTGGTCCAAGTTTCATTTCAAGTTGATTACTTTATTTCAATAATGAATATTTTTAAAAGCTGTGTTCCTATAAGAACAATATGTATTCAAACTAAATCAACTATTACGTTGTAGAGCACACATCTGGATGAAGCTACAATAGAAAAATACACATAGCAACCAATGTAGGTAATAGAAGATGTATTAAGTCTGTGTATGCTTAATAATTTTGGTGGTTTTGTTTTCTTTAGTCTCTATGTATTTTCTATCCTCTTGTCTTCCATTGCTTCATATTAATGGACACTGATTTAAACCTACAATAGATTTAGATGTGAAATGCAATTAATGTACATATTCATAGGTAACTTTTACTGGGCACTTATTAGGAATGCAGTTTCAACCTCAGAAGCATTAACTGTAGTCTACAATGCGTAGGCTAAAACTAAAAGAAATAAAATAATTAATCAGACACTTAGATGACAGCTTGAAGAAATGGTAAGTTTAAGTAATAAAACAGTGCAATTCAGAAGAGCCTTTTATTTCCCTAAGTGTGGTTGGAAATACCATTGCCACACATTCATTTTAGTAAGTTGCAAACAAGTTGTATCTAAATCTAACTCAGCTATAATTTATTTCTATAAGGCAACTACGGTACCACAGTTAAATGTTCACAGTAGTTTACTATGAGTTTGCTTTGGTGCACTGCCCTTAACAGGCATCCAGATGTTCGCTGGCAAAAGGTGAGCCGATCAAGCATGACACTGCTGAGAAAGATACAAAACTCTAACGTGAGATGTGCAGGACTCTCTGAAATACCAGTACTGAAGGGCTCTCTTTCAGAAATTAGACCTACTTGTTTATGCGTTTACTTATTTATTGTGCTGCAAAGTTCATGCTGTTACAGCAGCATTTGTCTGAAGCACCAGCGACGTCCAGTGGTCACTTGTGCAGTCTTAGATGTTTCTTCTCTGGGAATATCCCTTGTTTCTTAGCATTAGTCTAACTCAAATTTGAAATCCTCTTTCTCTCCCTCATCTGCTCTTAATTCTAATGGTTTGGATGCAATGAGCAATTCATGGTATGGAAAGAATTTCCTTCTTACTGTTGCTCAGCATCTTATTGATTCTGCAACATCTGCCCCCTCCCACACTTCACATACCTTGAACTCCTAATGTTTGATAAACCTTTCCATGACTGCCTAATCCTGTTATGAAAATAAATTATTCTGTGAGTGAGAGAAGGAAGATTAAAACACAACAAAAACCAAATCAAAAAAAGTATTTGGATAAACAGTCCTTACAGCTTCTGCACATGGTGGATTTTTGTTTTTAACAGCAGTGTCTCAGAAATTCATTAACAGCAGTGCTCAATATTCAAGACATTAACTCTTTATTTGTAATTCTGATGTTCACTAAAACGAAACCAGAAGACTTGAGCTCAAATTAGGTGCTTGGGAGAAATAATGAAGTCCAGCATACAGTTAGACCGTCTTGAAGAAGAATGAGTAGTCAGAGATCCTGTTACTTCACATAAAATAAGTAAAACATCTAGTAAAGCTACTCTTTGTTCCTTTCATTCAACTGTTGGTCAGGGATTGCCAATAGAAGTTTGTGTAATCATCTACTGCATGTAGAACCTAATTGGCATTAAGTAATGGATTGCATCTATCTAAGTAATCGTTGCAGTTGTTACTAATTTTAAGGCAGTTATATTATGAAGCAGAGTACATGATCCTTGGATGACATCTTAGAGCTTCAACGCCTAGCAATTGGTGAACCAGACCGGGATCCAGGTCGGGACCCAGAGCCTCCCTGTGGAGGGAATAACAGAGTTAATTGAAAAGTACTGTATATTTGGGACTATAAGTTAAAAACGCCCATGAATCTGTAGTAGAACAAAAAATTGAATATTATCTAATGAAAATGGCTTGCAGCGGCCTCTGGTATATTGCTAAATATTGCTGGGATTTTCACTTCAAAGAGATAATTGGGTTTTGCATATTACCACTTAGGATTAATTTACTAAATCTCACATACAGGACTAGACAGTCTCTCTTGAGTTATTTGTAGGTACATGTGCTTATTCAGGCCTTCCTAATGAAAGCAACTTACTTGCTTAGACACCGTAGAAGTTCTAATTTTCTTAAGGGTACCCATGAACTGTGTGTATACTTGATAAAAAAAAAACAAAAAAAAACCATCAAAACCAAACCCTCCAAACCCTGCATATGAGTTATGAGAGTCTCACATCTGAAAGAATTGAAATGTAATAATTTTAGTCTGTAATATTTATTACGGTAAATTGTTAATGCGACTATGCCAGCGTGAGTCTTGTGTGGAAAGCTGGGATGCAAACACAGGAAAAAAAATTGAAAAGAGAACTGAAACCTGGCCTGTTTTTACAAGTAATAAAAAAAAAATCATACTAGAAAAAAAAACCTCAAACTTGTGACAATTCATATCTGCAAATGAGAAGAGCCCTAGAGCAGTTTTATAGCAAAGATGATCCAAGCTGAACTGACTAAATTCCCTGCTCTGTTTTGATTTATTAGCTGTGCTGGTGGGGCTCTGCCATGACTCAAAACAGTGAACTGAACCAAGTTAAAGCTAATCTGGCCAAATGTTTCTTTTTTGCGTGGCATTTTTCTAACTTGCATATGTGATGTCGAAACTCACTTTAATGACATACTATAGGAGTTCTCCCACCTGGGGTGGGAACAACCAGGGACTGTTCAAGTTGAAACTGCATCTCAACCAACTATATATCCAACACTACCCTTTACTACCATTCTGCAGCTTACCAGTTTGAGTTTGTTTTCACTATTCTAAATAATTTAGCAAGAGCAGCAAGCTATGTCACCTCATTCATCTGTGTTCCAGGTCATTTGGGAGTTGAGTAACAATGTAGATGCTTGCACAGTTCTTTGTGGAACTTTGTGGACTTACCTTCTTTCCTGATGGTAACTGATTGTGTGCTTTTACCTTTGTTTCCTGTCATGTATTTACTAGACCATGAAATAACCTTCTGGTTTATCCATGCAAATCTAGTTCCTTCAGAAGCTTTAAGGAAATGCGGTTGTTTCAAGCATGGCAGGTTCTGGAAAGGTTTGGCCTGGACTCAATTTTCTGTACTTCAGAATAAGATCAATTGTACTTTACCAGTTTAAAGATTCTGGAAAGAGTGCCCTGGCCCTCATGATAGGATCCTTTATGTCCCTTGTGAGCAGACTTATGCTCATAGAATTTTCCGCTTCCTCCATATCCTGGCTTGTGTCCTTCACCACCCTGCAAAGAAAGATTTTCATATATATTGCAAATTATTGCATACCAGTTACCCTATGCACATTGTAATCATTGTTTGTTGGTCCCTGAAATGTAATAATTAAACAAGAAATCTAATGTTGGAACAAAGTAATCTTCAATGTAATGAACAAAGATGAAGGAAAACGTTAGGAAATTATCTGGATATACTCAAATTTGAGGGAAGCACCAATCTGTAAAAGACAATCAAAAAAGGATACTCAGATGGTTACCCTGCATGACAAAACTTAAAACGCTTCGATTTCACAAGTTCTAAGGTAACAAGCACTTCAACTAATTTGTGTACTTCTGATAACGAAAGGAATGCTTAATGGCTTGAAGGCTTTAATGCTTTGTCTGAAAATGCAGGCAATTTACATGTCCATCCCATATAAAATCAAACCTGTGGTAGAGAAGCAGAATGTCATTAGTTGTGAGATAACTGTGGGAAGAACTTGTCTAATAACTATTCAGGCAGATCCCTTACTGAAAGGGGTTGCAAGGAAAGGTGGAACAGAATACTTGAATTAGTGTCAGAGTTAGTTTTGCAGACTTCACTGTATAAGAGCAATTCCATCTGTGGAATAAGTGGCCATCTCATCTTAGCCTCCCCTCCCATTCTTGTCCTTCCCAGAAAAATTAAAATGCAGCAGGTAAGTCTTCCAGGAATCTTTTAAGGGAGGAGAGCATTGCCATGCAGTGGATATTGTTCACTTTGTGCTAAAGCAAAAGACATTATCGCTGCAAGGCTGTCAAGTTGCTGGGTAAGAGCAAGCAACAAAATTACCATCATAAAAGTGCTGTGGGAAGAGGAAGGAAAGTGGAACAGGAAAAAGCAAAATAGCAAAATTGAGACAAAACAAAATTATCACGTTGCTGCAGCAGCTTGAGGCAATGGAGCAAGATATGCTTTGGCCTGGTAAATAAAATGGCTGTTATTGAAAGCACGTTTGTCACCTACCCAGCTAAATCTGGTGAGGGATAATCCTCTTCCCTGCACATGCAAGAAATAGAAACAATGACACGATGATCACTATGGAACATACTATCTGGTTGTACCATACACAGAAGATGCTGAAAATGCAGTAAAACTAATGAAGTACTAGCCATATAAAGAGGCAATATGAAAACAATAATCTGTACAGTCATTCCATGAAACACAAAAGGTAACATTCTTTGTTACAATTACAAGAACTGACTTCACTAGCCATGGTTTGTCAATGTTGCATACTTTAGAGGCCAGCTGAGCTTAGTAAATAGAGGGACAGTTCCTGATGGGTGAGGCTTGTTTGAAAGCATTACCTATTACTAGTTTATTACATAAAGCAATCACAGTATAAAACCAAAGTGTAATTCAATACAAGTGACTTCAGTTTATCTTGTAGCAAGTCAGGAAGTGCACAAGGAATAGAACCATGGCTTTTCTGTCTTAGTCTCTTGTTTTAAAAATTCCCAGTAATAACTCCAGATTTGTACTTAGTACTGTTAAAGAAAACTAATCGGGCTAGAAGCTGAATTGGTGTACATTTGCCCACTAAAGACCTTGGACATTGCATGAGCCCCTTAAAATGCTTACCTTTGCTTGCATTGGGGGAGGTGTACGGGGTGAGACCTAAAAACCAACACAGAAATGGTTTAAAGCCAAGGAAAAATAAATGTAGGGAATCATTGAGCCTTTTGAATTATTATCTGTGAGTTAGCTGGATTAAGTGCTGTCTAAGTAATTGCACTGAGAAGCTCTTCTGCTGTCCTAGTCTTTGCCTAAAATACACTGGATTTTTGCCTATTTTTAAACAGAAAGCATTTCTTAATACAGCCAGTGGTGAAGACAAAACCTGTTGATGGTGAAGCTGTATAGTGGTAATGGTGGTTGAAATTTGTCTATGCTGGAGAGGGTTCACCCACCGTCTTACAGCTTTTCAATATTGTTTGTGTTTCCAAGTAAAAATTATTTTTGTGCATTTGAACAGCCTGATGAGCTTAAAGGCACAATTCGGAAGGCTAAAAATAATGGTTAATGACTGGGAGTATTTGGTTAGTGATGGATCCTAAAGAATATAGTTCGTTTTAGTGCATAACAAGAAAAGAGACTTACAATGTTCTTGAAGAAGTGGACTACAGGGTTGTCATCACCAGGCCGGCCATGCTGAGATCTCTGGGGGATGGACCCTACGTGGTGGCTAGCCCTGGCTGCATGTATATCCTGGAAAGCAGAACAGGCGTATCACCAGGTCAGCTAGGATGGAGGGGTAATTCGTGACTATATAAAAGGAAGAGCCACTTGCACGAGGAATGAAGAGAAAAGTGCTTTGGAAGGCTAGAGATTGCAACTTAAAGTTGTCAGTGCTCAGAAGGAAGCAGTGCTCAGTATTTTAATGCAATGGTAAATGCAGAGTATGTATATAGACATATGTTGTGCATATATATATATATGTATGAAGGTATACTTGTTTTTCATGTTACAGACCCATGTGGAATGAAACCTGTTACTGGAAAGTTCTGCTAGCAGAAACCTTGTAGTTTTCCTCCTTTTGTAAGTGGGATCGTAGAATGTAATTTTAGAAATGTAACCTGAAATGGAGAAAAAATGACAATGACAAGGCTGATAGTAATGTTTTCAGTAGGACTTCCTAACACTACAGAGAAGTCCAGTAAGTGAAGGTAAAAACAGTAACAAAAATAACACATTATAAAGAGTGAATACCTTGACTGGTACTTAGTATGTATGATGTATCTGTTGCAGTGAAAACAGCGTCACTGCTCTCTGGATGCTGTATGACAAAGTTCTTTTTAAAACTGTTAGGTGTGACTGACCCAGTTACAGACATCTGCCCGTCATTATGAATGTAGAGGCACAAGGCTTCATGTTCACTGCCACATTTTTGAAGTACTCAATGCAGAAGACAGATTGTAGAAGAGAATGGCAGTAACGAAAGTTCTGCAGTGCTTCTCTTAGTGTAATGAACTCCCTGAGAGTGCAATGATGTTATCAGCATTACATAGACACTAAATTTTTAATTGGCCTCTAAAGATGAGGTGGAAATCCATAGTGAGACAGGAGCTCACATAAGCACTTTCCTAATAGTACAAACTGAATGAACGCTTGACTGTAGAGCAGGATGAATAGTTACCTAAAATGTACTTCACTTTCATCACATACAGAAAAACATTGATCAGCTTGCCAGGGAAAAAGCTTGGTCTTACTGTTGGACTCCTCAGTAGTCTGGTGATTTTTGACAAGTTAATATCTATAGCACAGACTTTCAAAGGTTTGATGAGTCTTTTTGCACTCAAGTCTCGTGACAATAGCTTTCAAAATGACCTCGACTGCCTTGAGCTATTACTACTGAAAATGGCCGTACGGAGATCTACATGTTTGAAGTCTCTCAAATAAAAGCTCCTATGAAATGATCTAGTATTAGCTGCTCAAAGCTTCTTCACAGAAGTTTTGTTTTCAAGTGCATGAAGTCAGGTCTTGTCTTGTGATTTTTCTATGAATTAAATGAACTATATTGAATCCAAAATGAATCAGAAGCATCCATCTTCATGAGTGGCCTTGTAAGTTCTATGATTCTGAAGAGAAGTGAAATTCAGGTATATTGTATATAACATCAGTTTCCTTAGGAAAGAAAAGCCAGTGCAGCCGAGTTCAGCTGCTGTTTATCAGTATCGGTATTTTGCATTCTGCTGATACATAAAGATTTACCACTTAAAAAAAAACAAGAATTCATGAATTTTATTGGGTCTGTGAAATTTCCTTAGCGTCAGGCAGCCAGTCCTGCTTATATCTCTGCAGCAGTTTTTGCTTTGTCATTAGTTCCAGTGTTGACCAAGTCCTCTCTGCTGCTGTGGTTAAGAGGGAGCCAGTAAGATATCAGCACATGTTCAGAACAAGTTACTTCAGCCATGCCTTTGTCTTTTAATCTTCAAATGAAGCATTACTCTGCCTCTGAAACCAGTGGACTGCCTTGTCGTTAGCATAAATAACATGATAAATACCGTGGTGCTGCAGATCTGAGTGTCTGTTACTAGCAGCAGGAACTGGGTCACCATCTAATTGTAAAACTGTTAATGTGTGCAGAGCAGAAAACTTCACAATTAGATTTGACTGCAGGTAGGCTGCAACTCCGTGGTGGGCTGTGGTTGCCAGCTGGCACAGGGAAAAGCTGCGGTAACTTTTTTACCCTCAGGTGAGTATGGACTTCTTGAATCGAGCATTCTCATCGATTACATTTTTCGCTTATCAAAAAGGTTATCATGCAGTGAAGGCAAAGTTTCTTCTGTCCCTGGTGCTAAATGTCAGCATACTCTCTTAATGGGTTCCCATTTGAAGCATTTGAGGCAGCAGCAAGTCTGAAGCCATGTTAATGATGGTGCTTTGTGAGTTCAATAGTGTGTGCTTCCTTGTGTTAAAACAAAGCATTTTCCTTCCATATTATCGTCAGGAAAATTTATCCATGGTCAGAATCTTCAGTATTATTCTCCATTTGTGGCACTGACATGCTTCCCTTCAGTTTATTGATGGAATCACTCTCACCTATAGTTCGTTCTTTCAATTTTGTGATTCCTAGGGATAGGGAGCAAAATTCTCTGGTTTTTTTTCTGAGAGGGCTCATACGCTTGATCTCTGAGAATCACCTCCCTCAGAAGGGTAATAACTGCTGTCTGTACGTGTTAAAAGTCAAATCTGAACATAGTGAGGCAATTCTTTGTTGAATGAAAGAGAAATCTCATTTATCCTGCTGGGGTGGTGTTTTGTAATGGAACTTTTCTGAATAAGCTCATCTAGTTGTCATTGTGTGCTTCATTAAAACAGAAGTTCGCTGTTTATCCTTAAATATGCTTTAAATGCTTGGCCTCCAATAATATCCTTATTAAAACCTAATAGAAATACAGCAGAGCAACCACGTTTTAAGAACAGGGAGATTCACTTCTCGCTTCTTTGGGCTCCTTGTCCCTGTTGCCCAGCAGCTGCAGCGAGGAATTCCTACACCTCTTGCAACCTTGTCATGAATTTCAGTCCTAAGAGCATTGCCAATAAAAAGCAACCTTGGTTTCAATATCTGTGTATTATGAAATGTACTCGCAAAGTAGAATCCTGAATTTAGAGCCGTTGGGTGCTGTTTGTGGAGTTCAAAGCAGCGGTGCCCCTGTTTGTGCCCTTAAAAAAGTAATTCTAGAGTAAGTGAATAAAAAACAGAGCGAGCCCTTCCTGTTCCCAGTGAACTTTATGTCTGAGATTTCCTACTAAGTCAACTGTACTGTACATTCAGAAAAGCCAAAGAAGGAAAGATCCCTCCATCTGAATAATCGTAGTTATTAGAAGATGTTTGGCAGTACTGGAAATTCAAGCAGTGTCTGTGGGATCTGATGACACAGGTGTAGTTTGCAGCTTCACTTAACAGTTTTAAGGATTAATAGTGGAAATAAAAGCACTCTTAAAAGTGGATATAAAACACCCACAGTTATCTTGTAATGGGGAGTGATTCAATAATGGAATGCTTTGCAGCTCCTGGGAAATTGCATTATTTACTGTGCCACCTACCTTATTGATGTTGGCTATTAAGACAAAAGAAGAGAGTTAACTGCCAATGTAGTACAAAACACAGGTATTTTATCATAGCTATACATTGACAATGCATTCCCTGTGTTAGCCACATGCTCTCACATCAAACTAATTCAATTTACTGGCACAACCTGCATTAATATCTTGAAAGAACTGTTCAGAAAAACACTGCTTTTCTAACACGGTAACAAGCATCCATACGTGACTTGATGTGTGCTCCATTTTAGGGTTTGTGCAAGATGATTAGTACATTTCCAGTCAAGGTGAAGATACCAGAGTATGTGCTCTCCAGTGTAGCACCACAGCAGGCCTGACCATGTCTTCTGGTTGGTTCCGTGGCCCTGAACCACAGTGAAGGGTCATCGCTGTCTGCACTGCAACTCCCCAGGAGGCTGGAGAAGAGGATCCTGTGGGCTTTCATAAGTGCAGCAGGCACATCTGGGTGGTACATTTGGATACCAGGTTTGATAATCCAGGTTTGTGATCATCCATGTATGTGACTTGAGATGTGGTAGAATTTGGGGGATTGAATTCATATTTATGTAAACAGAAGTGCTGTTACATATTCTTCATTCCCACTTGACTTTGTTTTCTGGTATAAAATATGTGGTTAAGCAGTAATAGACACTTTTAATGCTCTTTTTTACGTAATGGTAAAATCCATTTACATAAGAAATCTGGAAATCATTGATTTAAAATGCAATCAAAGCAAGTAAGGGGTTTTGATATTTGTAAGAACAAAAAACCACTGCTGTTTTCTTGGGTTCACTGGGTTTCATGGCTTCCGGTGGGTTGGTGTCACAGGATATCTAATGAGGTGCTATGCATGAATTTAGAAGAAAACCTACAAAACCTACAAATTTCAGATTCATATAGATATAAAAAGTATCTATAGCTGGATATTGGCTTAGAAAACCCAACTGTTCCCCAACCTATGGGATGTGATGCTTAACCCCCACTAAAAAATTTGCAGCTGTACTGGTAGACTAAAATTAGCCTTCATGCTAATTGAGCATAATGAATAAGTGATGAATGCTGTTCATGCCAGTCTGTAGGAAGAGGGAGATGAAAGAGCACCAAGCAATTCTAAGCCACTTGGATAATTTTGTGTTAGTCCTTGAAATTGGCTCTGAATCCAAACTCTTACATAGAAGGAAATTCCTGCTTGGGTTTGATCTTCTGTACTTAGCACCCTTTCAAAGCAATATTCCAAACAGAAATGAGGAGTCATCCTTTCAGTGAATATATACGCTTATTTTTGTTAAACAAGAGGAAATTTACTCCATGCGGTTTGCCTAAAGCACTTGCAGGAAATCTGCCAGGTGCTTATGTACAGAAACTGCTTCCCCTTGGGTTTCGAAGGTGCTTTGTACGCAGGGCTTTGTGTTCCCAGGCACAGCTGATGATGCTTTAGAGCCTCCCAGTGCCATTACCTGATGTCGTATCAGGAGTTGATAGAATATAGAGCATGTGTAATGTGAGGATGTGTTTTCCCATGCTTATTCTAGCAGTAAAATACCCACTGTGAACATGCGCTGCTAAACCAGAGCTGCATTATCCTGGTGTCCTTGCTTCCATTCTCATTCACATACAACCCAAATATCGATTTGCTTTTCCTGACAGTGTTTGTTCCAGGCTGTCCACAACTTCCTGATCTGTTGCAAAAAGTGATAGGAATGCTGATATCCTGCCCACATGCCAGCCTGACGGTGACATTGTAATTAATTAGCTAATTCAGCAGGCTTCTCTAATCACTTTAGAAAGGATGAACCACGCACCCTTGTAATTGCATCATTAAGTTTTACTAATGTGGAAATTAAGACAGAAATTAAATTACTTGCTCAGTTGCAGAGAATTGGTAGGGAGATGAAGAGTCCAGGAGATTCTGCCTTTAGTGTTGTGCTGAGATCATTAATATAATCTTTGTCTAGGAATAGGTGATGAACAAAAAGAGGAAGAAATCTTAGCAGAAAGATGGGAATAAAAAGCACTGCACAAAGACTACAGATGACTGAGAAGTGAGAAACGCAGGGTAATGAGGAAACCGATGGTGTGATGAAGGAAACGATGGAGAACACTAGCCATCAAGAGTAGTAAGTGCCAATTGATATCCAGAACCACATTCCTCCGTAATCCTCTTACTCCTTAGTGCCTCAGTGATTATGGTTCACAAATTCCAAGTGGAAGGAAAGAATTATAGGGGAAAAAAGAAGAATCAGGACAGTGGTTGAGCATAATAGCTCTCTGATGGGTCCTGAGTGAGAGACTGGTGCCATCATACCATCTTACTGGTTTTCTCCCTGTCCAATTTATTCCATTGTTGTCACACTTGATAAATGGTTTCAGAAACAAAACCTGATGCTTTACCTTTACTTTTCTGAAGCATATTTTTGCCTAACATTAGTCATTCTATTCAAATATTCTTCATGATAAGAGGTTCTTTATCTATCTGCTTGGACATAGTCTTTGGTGCATATTCAGTAACCTGTGCTGGTTTATCAAGTTGGTATCAGCGGCATAGATTAAACCTTGTTGAAATGATCCCACCACAGAAACCCAGTGCAAAGCTTTAGTTTTTGGGGGTTGTTTTTTAATTTGTTTTGCCAATGATCACTCCAGCAAAAAGATTTCGGCTAACAAGTATTTCACAGGGTTGCTTCTGCTACCAACAAACTTCACAGCCTTTAAGGACTCCATATGGCCAAGATAGATAGGGAAGGCATTGGAGATAAGTATTGACAATGATAAATGTCTACTGCTAAGACTATGGATTTGGTGGAGATGCTTCTGTTGGTGCTGCTACAACAGAACATAATATTGTGGGGTATGGCTATTGGTAAGAAAGCAGAACCTTGTAAGAATTTTAATAAGGCCTCTTGCCCAGTATTTTTGTATAGTGAAGAAGCTCATAGAGTAAGCAAGATAATCATTATTTGGAGAACAGAACTATAAATACATATAAATTACAGCTGCTGACAGAAGTAAAGAGGAGAAGAATGTTACTACATCCTTAATTTCTTGAAATACACATTTCTTCTCACTGGTTGCACAAACAACTATTTTATGATGTGACTGGCCTGACTTGGTTTCTTTTCTGCCCTTAATAGGTAAAAAAAATGCAGGCTAAACTCTTGTACAGGTGTTAAAAAGTACTATTGCCTTCATCAGTGCAACTCTCCTTACTATTACACTTGCCACTTAAGTGAGTTTACTATTACAGAAGTTAGACATGGCATGGTTTAATAACTTATTTCTTCGAAACAAATACTGAAAAGTTAAAATTATTATTTAAATAATGCAGCCAGTGTAAAAAAAAAGGGGGAGATGAACCAAGGTGATGGCAAAAGGTGAAACAGAGCTGTCTCATCTTGGGTCTGCAGCAGTAATTCTGTGTTTCACCAACACCTTTTAAATTGCTTTGTAAGAAATTCAGTAAAAGCGCTTGAAAATGGCAGCAGATACTGGCTTTGTGCAGCTAAGAAATGAAACCAAATGATTTTAGAGTGAACTGAGTAACTGAACATGTCTGTTCAAGCGGAGACCATTTCAGGAACAAGGTGAAAGCTTTTGCACCAGTACACAGACTGAATACAACAACTCTTCCTAATGGAACTTGATGATGGGGGTACAAAAGAACTATTCACAGTTGCCTCAGTTTTCTCTTGGGCAGTGTTTACCATTGTCCTCAGATGGTTTGAGATTGCACGAAGTCATTAATTTTGGCATTGTAGGGTAGATAGTGCTATGGATAATGCAGTTCTTCATTTTCAAGATGAATTTACCCCATTATAACAGACTTTAATATGAAGCAATTTCTGATTCATAAACTTGGTTCATCTGCAGAGAAGTAAACATGCTGAGAAAAATTTAGTGTTAGGAAGGAAAAACCCTCATGCTTCATGTTGAATACATCCATTTGACCTTCTGTATGTGAGTTCTGGGATTCCTCCCTCCGCCTCCTGCTTGTTTAAACCAACACCCCTGTGTCTATCACAGTAAAATTAAATCCAGACCTTATCCTCAACCAGGCTGTGGTGCTGTGCACTTGAAACAAGCCAGGAATCACTGCAAAACAGCCAAGGTCCACTCCCACCAGAAGATCTCAAAGCTGCCACCACTGTTTCTTCCACAGTTGACTCCCCCCTGCCCTACTATGCTGGGTTCCAGGCAAAGCACAGAAGCAAGCCTGGACCCTTCCCAAGCACTTGTAAGAATCCTTGGAGCTCTTCTTCAGAGCAGCACACACTTAGCTCCCTCTGAAGCAATTATTATTACTGTATCATACTGCTAGACAGAACGATCTAGAAATAGTCTAGCAAAGACTGAACTGGAAGATACCATTAGAAGTGTAATAAAGAGGGGAAATATTTTGCTTAGACTGGTTAGAATGATCTCTGAATTCCTTCAGTTGATTAGTCAGTTGATTATTTTACCCTGAACACTGGCAGTTCTGATACCCAAATTCATTTCTAGGCCATCCATCATTCATTACTACCTGCCGCAAAAGAGAGAGGCCATATTCAGTTCCCATTATCATAAAGCAAGAACACTGGATTTAGCAGCTTCATTTAGAACCTAGTCCTTTCCTTAGGGAAGGCAAGCTTTAGCTTTCTTCACTTCTGCTCAACACTGTTATAACTGAATCTTTGTAGAAGGACATACAGCCCCTTTGAGTCACCTGCAAAGTTTGTTGCCACTTCTGTTAATGGATTAACAAAACCTTAAAACAAATCATTAGTACACCAGTTTTGTGATGTGAACAGTTTAATGAATACATAAAGCACATATAAAGCAAAAGATTAAAACAAAATCACCGTTACAACCACCATAAACTGTGTAAAAATCTTTTTACAAGCATTTGCTTGCCCAATAGGTTTTACAGAACAGTAGATCTTGAGCAGTGCCACTCCCTGAAACTAAGACTTGGAAATAAAAATCACAGTTATTTACTTAGATCGCATCATACACTACTCAGACTAGCAATGATTTAACTATGCTGCGGTCTCTATAGTGCTGTAGTAGACATGAGAGCTCCACAAGAAATGTTAGTAGAGTCTGAGTGCAAAAAGATAAAATATGCTGGATATTCTGATGAATGGGTCTGTCCATGTCATTATTTAAAACCATGGTTCCTAAACTCTTTGCCTCTGCATGTTTATCTCAGTCCTTTTTGTGGATCCCTGTTACAACAACTGCTTAACTCTGGGGCAGGTTTGGAATTGCCACTTCCCAGATGCTGATCCTAGATCTTGGTTCTGCTCAACTTGAGAAGAACATCAGCTCAGTACCCCTTGTACATCCTATCTGTCTTTACAGAGGAGAAGCCCCATGTCTGCCTTCTGTGTTCCTTGTCCCCACACACATATAGGGTTAGGATTGGAAACAACCTTAAGATCACCTAGTTCCAACATTGCTGCCATGGGCAGGGACACCTTCCACTGGACTAGGTTGCTCGAAGCCCCATCCGTCTTGGCCTTGAACACTGCTATGGATGGGGCATTCACCACTTTGGGCAACCTGCTCCAGTGCCTCACCACCATCACAGTAAAGAACTTCTTCCTTTTATCTAACCTCATCTCCCCTGTTTAAGTTTGAACCCATTACCCCTTGTCTTATAGCTACAGTTCCTGATGAAGATGTATGTATCCAGGAAGGAAACACGGGAGCAAGGCTTCATACAGGCAACAGGAGAATTACAAGATTGCATACAAAACCAAAGCAAAATGTAAAAGAAAAAATGATTTAATCTTTCAGCTAAGTCCAACCTGAGCCTCTGTTTTACTGTCACAATATTATGGGTTGTTGCAAGGGGGTCACAAATGGAGTTTAAAGTTTAGTACGTTAATGAATAATGTTAAACCAGGACAGAAAAGTTCTTGATTCACAATCCAAACTTTAGTAGGAAAAAAACAAGAAATAAATTATAAACAATTCCAAAAGCATAAACAACTGTCAAAGAACCAAACCAGTGCTCTGTACATACTCAAGTTGAATACAGACTAATATTGAAGAGGCACAAGAAGGATTCAATCATTTTAACAAACTTGCTTATATGCTTTACAAAGGTTTAGGTAAATACTCTCTAAAGATTAGAAAGGTAATAATTTACAGTTACATGACTGTCTCGCATGCTTTCTGAGATGTCTGCACCGCGGTTTCTTTCTGTCACTCATTTAAATTCTTCTTTAATACAAAAAAATTTAGGCTGTGCACAACAGAAGTTTTGTTTGGAACATTCTACCTTAAAAAACTTTCTTACAAGCATGAAATTCAAGCTGGTTTTGATTGAGTTTGGTATCTAAAACCTTGGTGGGGTTGGGGGAATGATGGTGAATGTATCTGCTGCCCCTTAAAGGAGAAGGATTATTTCTGTACATTCTAGTTTTCTATTTTTATTTGCTCCCATGCACTCAACTTCAGCATTCCAGGGTAAGGGAGAACCTGCAACATGGGAGAAAGGAGGCCCTGAAACAGTCCCTGCTTTGTTCCTACCCCACCTTTCCATACACAACAGTGAGTATTATTCATTAATGTGCTTTTCAGCTATGGATGCAAGATGAAAATGCCTCCACAAAGAATTTATGATGTGTTTTGCTTGAATGTCAGCCCTAAATCTGTACAAAGAGCAAGTGTTGTCTTTGCATTCCAGTGCTTGCTGGTGTGGGTAGTTGAGCTACACGCTCCCACTGGGGCATGGGCTGGCTGGAAAAGGGAGATTGCAAGAAAGGCAGCTGCAGGATTGCTTTGAAAAGCTTCCAAAATTAATCAGAGACAAGTGCAAGCAAAAAAAAACAGTGCAGCTCTATCAATTTTTCAATTTCAAGCCTTTGAGACTCATCCTTTAAGGTGCTTTTCATGGTATCTCATTTACCAAAGACATGTTTACCTATTGGAATCTGGAAAGCCGATTCTTGATTCTATTTCAGCTCATCCAAGCACACCTTCATCATTTGTCGGTGCTCTGACACTACAAAATTCAGCAAGTGGCAACTACTTAAGCTTTAAGCACAAGTAAGACTATAATAAGCCATCTAGATTTCCTCTGTGTATACACACGCATAAATAAATGACATCAAGAGCCTTCCTTGATACAAGAAACCAAAAGGCACTGATTCAAAGGCTGAATAAATAAGCATCAAAACAACCGTCCATGCCACTTGTTCAATATTTTCTGCACTGAAACCTCCTACAACTGAGCTTTCTTGGGCATGGTTTCATCAATATTATCATTGTGTGAATAGTGCCAGAGATGCTTTGGCAGTGGAAGTCTGAATGGGACTGACTTTTGCCAAGATAACAGAACTCTGTGCTTCCAGCTGAGATCTGCAAGTCAGGACTTTAACACTGCATGCAGCTGTCCTTAAAAAAAGCCCCCAACACTATAAATGCTTCTGCTAGGCACAAAATGTTGGAACTGTCCATAATTCTGTACTGTTTTGCAGACATTTAACTGCTGCAAAGCAGCAGCTTAGTGAAGAGCAACAGAGATACGAGACATGATATCCCATGCTCCCATCCACAACTACATAGAGATAGGTAGAGAATCACAGCAATCATGTTCACACCAAAGGATAAAATACAGAATCTGTACAACTTGCAGCCACTTCTTAGTCCTCACTACAAAAAAAGTGGTTTATTGCTAAGCAAGAGTGTACATACCTCTGTATAGTCTGTATGCAGAATCTAAGTTTTTGGTATTGTTCCCCATTTTGTTCTACATTGAATGTACTATTTTTCATCGAGTAACAGAGTATACAAATAAAAGAGCAAGAGTTGAGCTAGCCAACCGGTTTTCAGAGAAAAGCAGGGGTGAGAACAGCCTCTGGTATTTGGAGTAATAGTAAGAAAAGTGGTTTTCTTCCTTTTCACAGCAACTGCCTGCTGCATGTATGAACATTACATACGTACACAACTGCCCAACTGCTTAATCTTTGTCATGAGTTGGTAAATGTGAGGAAACAAAAAGACCAAAACACACATCTTGCTTAGTGCTGCCTACTATGTGCGAGAAGCTTCTGGTTTTAAGTTTCTAGAGTATTTTTCATCCAGTGGTCTATACATTACACCAACCCTTTGGGGAAGGGCTATTATACATGGTGCTTCCAAGTGCAGAGCTGTGAGGTAACACTGACAGCCTGCAGCTGTTGTATGATCACAAGTCAGTTTTAAACCATGAAGTAGTATGTACCATGTTCATGTGCAGCAGTCAGACAGCCAGTGTGGGAAAGCTGCATGTGCTTGTGCATCCCAGCAAGTATCGTGGGCTAAAACTATTGAGCAGACAGCAAAAGTTGTCAAAGGTGACTGAAAAAACTGGGCCCAGCCAGCAACTATGAGCATTGCTTTCTTCAACACACAACTTCAGCAACTGCATCAAACAATATATTCATCTAAAACAAAGGTTTTACAGCCCTACAGTAGCTCCATTCAAATGCTTCTGTAATGTGTGAGTACACAAGCACAAGACTCCGCTTACTTATCATTTTCATGGCAAAGGATGCAGTGAAAGTACCTTAAAACTTTGCCACTCTAAAACAACAGCGAACTAACACAACATCTGCAAAACTGATCAGAGAAGGCATGAAATCCTGGAAATGGGAAGAATTCAGGAATTAGCCTTTCATCAATTCCTAATGAAGAAATGGTTTGTTGCACAATTTCTAATCTGAAATGCTTGGAATATCAGTCTTTTTTCACCAGAACAGAGCTCAACAGCTGCTCAACAGTCCAGCAACATAGCTGGACTCTTTTGTACATTCGGGATTCAGGATACTTATCTGCCAAGACACCTCCTCAGCAATGCTATCATCTGACCTTAAAACATGATCTTGAGCAAGCAGGCTGAGAATCTGGCCACAGTTCTTGTTTATTCTAACATCTATTTCCAAGTCTGTCCCTCAGTTAGTGCCAAGCTATCTAGAGACTGTCTACTTGCATTTAGTGCTCTCACTCAGCAAATACATAAGAACAACACACACAAGCAGACTGAAGTTTCTCTAAATGGCACAGCATACAAACGCATACAATGCACCACATTAAGTATTCACTGAAATGCCCCTCAGTAATGTGTCTAGAGCCACCTGGATTTCTAATACTCCTTGTTCTGCACAGAATAGCTTCTCTTGTTTCCCAGATCGATGCTTTTTTGTTGTTGATTTCAGTTTAAAGCCAAGCATTACATTACACATCTGCAAGTACCATCTTGCTGGCTATATCAACTCTTGCATTATAGCAGTTACACCTTCCTTTAGTCCCACCCTTCCTGTTTAACTGTACTTTATTTTGCTGTAGCTGTGAGTTCTCTATTCCTCAGAGCTCACCTTGCCCGAGCCCCGCCGGGGAACGTGTCTTTCACCTCCAAAGAATCTGCCCAGCGAGTCAAGTAGACCCGAGTCTCTGTGCCTTGGAGATCCATGTCTAGCATGGTCTGTAAAGCTCGCAGATGCCATTTTTGATCCGTGTCGGAAAGAGGAGCGTTTTTGTGAAGCCATCAAATCCGAATTCTCTGAAGCTGCTGCACTGTCCTCTTGGATGGTCTGTAGCTCGTCTGACTCTGAGGGCCGATCTTTGAAGGTGTTGTCTTCTCTTCCTGGGGCATCTCGGGAAAAGAGGCGGATCAAATGGGGGCGACCAGTAGTGTCAGCTGGGTTGGCCTCAGGCCAGGCATTCTTTGGGTCTGCTGCGCCTTTGGAGTCTGTCACCGCTGGGCTCTTCGTGGAGGTCCCATTGTTCTGGTTCACATCTGCCTCTCCTGCAAACAACAAGGATGAGATATGAATACAGGCCTGTGAAAAACAGCCCTGGAACAATGCTGCTTTCTTTGCCTTGCCTTGAGATGCTCATTTCACACAAAACCCGTAATATGTGTGGTTGTAATGAAACTATGTTCTCTACCAGCCTTTTAGAACACTAAGCTATCTTGGAACTGAAACCAGGATGATGTTCTCACACAAAATTTGCAATACTTCTAGGTGGGCTTTTTTCTTATAATGAAATGCATCCTGTTAAATAGATCAATAGGTTATTCAAAGCACAGCTGAAACTGACTTTTTTATGTGGAAAGCTCACCGAGAAGGAGGCTTTCAGTGAGTAAGAATTCCCGTACTTTCCCTTGAGGGCTGCAACTCTAAAAGGTGCTGGTTTTCTCCAGACAGGAAACAATAACATTTCAAGTGACACTGATGGCCTGTGCCTTCTCAAGTGCACATTCCTTCTCCATGATGTCAGAGCTTTTGTACCTGAAGATTTTTTCCCCATTAAAAATCCCTCCCTCTAACTTCAATACTGATGAGACAAGCGTAATTAGAGTCTTTTTCCTCTGTTTAAATTCTCCTTGCTTCAAAAAGGCAGAAAACGTGAAAATGCAATTTCTGCTTGGCCTCCCATGACAGGCTTTCTCCATGTATGACCCTGCCACTCAGCACACAATGCTCTCGTGCTGATGCTGACGGCCTAGAGCAAAACTGTCCAATTTGCATTCCATGCTCTTAAGAAGGGACAAAAGCATTTAGCAGAAACTGATGAGCTTTTGGCCAGGGAAGTGCCAGGACAGACCCCTGTGGTGTAAGTGAAATGCCTGCTGCCTTCTCCACAGCCCTGTTCTGATGCACAGAGTAAAATATCTAAAAAGAACCAGCTGCAACACACTTAACCCTTAACCTGTAGTAGCTGCTTCTATCAGTGACAGAAAGACGGATGGAGGGTTTCACAGCCTATGCTGTTATTCCTACAGGGACCTATGCCCACTGAGGAGTATGTCTGATCTCCAAGGAACACCTACAGGGACCTATGCCCACTGAGGAGTATGTCTGATCTCCAAGGAACACCAACAGAAAATTAGTAGGTCACTGCTTAAGAAGCAACCTTCAGAGCAGACCTCCCACATACTCACTCTGTCAAAAGGGACTTTGGGCTTAAGGAGGCTCAACATTTGATAAAGAAGTTACAGTTAGTTAGATGTTACTGTTAGGGTCTTCTAATTACCTCAGCCCATCCCCATTTGATTTGGTCCTTGTTGCCATGGGAGGGTTAGGATCTGGCAGACACTGTTAGGTTTTCAAACTCCTCTGAGCTCAAGTACTTTGCTGATTCACCAGAGCAATTTTAGACTTGACACAGTCATTTCATAGCATTTCACCCCCCCACAGAGCACTAAAGAAACCTCTTCTCAGGCTGAGAATAATTCTGGAATAACTTTATGGATATCGAAATGCTGGAGATACTGGTACTTACAATTAGTTTACAATTACTTGTGATCACTCTGCTACAGTTTTTCATACACAAATGTAACGTGCAGTTTTACTGTGCAACTTTTTGTTTCTTCTGTGAAAACTACCTAGAAAATGTTGGGGAACTTCAAGAACATTTTCTTTGCTTAAAGCATCTTAAAGTATTTATGAGGAATATAATTTTTTAACAATGCTAATTATCACTGAAGACCTCATTAATGGGGGGTAAAGGAATATATTTGCTGGCAACTTTGGTGTTTGGGTTTTCCTGAAGATACTTCCAAACTTATTAGAAACTACTGAAAGTCCCCAAATGATTTTCTTAACTGAATGAAAGAGAAAGCAGCTAACATGGATACATGACACATCCTAAAACTACAAAACATTTTAAATAGCTCTAAGCCTAGATTCTGTACCATAATACAATTCCATTCAAGGACAGAAAAAGAAAAGCAAACAAAACAGCTATTGTATTTAATGAAATGCATTAACAAAACACCAGAGCATCTGCATACTAATATTTTTTACAACAGTTGTTCTTTGTGTAACTGAATACGGGTATTGGTAAGCAACAAAGAAGGGTATTTGTGCCCCAAAAGTAGCTTCTCCCAACGCATTGAGCTGTAAAGTATAAATCTTTCTGTATCCCTCATTTCAGTAGTGAAAGCACACATTTAAGTTTTCCTGTAGATTTTCTGCCTGCTTAAGTCTTCTCCAATATTTAAAAATGTGCCACAGAAGTATTGTTAATGTTTGAGCTAAATATTCAAAGTCTTCAAGTGCATTTGGAAAGACAGATCACTTTAATAATGTCTTAAAGATATCCAGAATTCATGGTGCATGTAAACATATGCTTATTTATTCATTTACACCCCAGTATTTTATATATATATATACACATACACACACGCAGAGACCTCTTTACTGTGAGAGTGGTGAGGCACTGGCATAGACTGCCCAGAGAAGTCGTGGCTACCCTATCTCTGGCAGTGTTCAAGGCCAGGTTGGATGGGACTTTTGAGCAACCTGGTCTAGTGGAAGATGTCCCTGCCCATGGCAGGTGATTAGAACTAGATGATCTTTAAGGTCCCTTCCAACTCAAACCATTCTGTGATTCTATGATTCTTCTACTAAAACTCATTGTAAATGCTGTGCATATGATCCTCATACTCTTTGTTCTGCTCCGTCCTGCAAGATGTAGCTCTCATTAGAACTTCCCGTGTATCACTTCTACACGAGAAAGTTGCCCATGGAAAAGAAGTCTTCGGGATATAAATCACTTTTAAATGGGTTAAAGACCAAGTATAGCAGAATTCATTGCCACAGACATCACCAGAAGGCCACTAAAGTGTCAACTATTTGTATTTCATTGAATAAAGTAATTGAGAGCTGTGCAAGTGAGAGCACAAGAAAAGCACATCCTCGTATTAGCCTGAAAGCAGCAGCAGGGAGCCAGATGCCAGGAAGGGATTTGACTCTCCAGAAGCAGCCAAAAAGCACTCTGAAAAGCATTGCCGCCTTTCTACCTCGCCTTGCTCTATGCAGCTCTGGAGGCTGCTGCTGGCATGATTTTCCCTGGTACATGTTGGTCAGAGTGAACAGTCATTTGTTCCTTGTACACACAGTGACTCCCAAAATGAAGGAATACAGATGGACCACAAATTCAGAACAATCTGTTAATAGAACAAAACTGAAATTCTAAAGGTGCTTTCAATGAAACAATATTAAATTTAACCCCCATTGGCTCCTAACATGAGTTAGGCCACATACAAGTATTTTTCAAACCCACTGTGCTGTAATGCTTGGTTTGACATTAACAGTTTAGCCCGTTTCTTGAGAATTAAACTAACACTTTTGCATAAGCCTCTAATCAACTGGGGCCTCTCAGCCCTGTGGTTCAAACAGCACCTACTGTCAAGAACATGGAAACCTGTTCTATGCAAAGATGTATTGGATACAAACACCCTTCTCAAGGGTCACTTGGTAGAGCTGGTCTATGACAGTCCCTTCTTCTGTATATAGAGAAGTCCATAGCCTTATTTCATACAGAGAACAAACTGGAAAGAGGTTGTTAAGCAAACAGTTTTAATGTGTTAAGTTTAAAAAAAGAATTACAAGTTTTTCATCTCCTCCCACTCCTTTCCAGTCATGCTTTCTTGCAAATACTTGTAATTCCTCTCACATTCTTATTGCTGCTCCTTCTGCAAATGCTGTAAAATAAATTAGTAAAATGAAGCTGATAAAAGCTGAACCATATTCCATTACTTTGGCTTCCCAAGAGAGACTTAGTTCAACAACCACAGGATATTGCAAATATTGATTGCAATAATACATGACAGCAGCTTAAGTACTTGTAAGAAATCTTAAGGATTAAGTATTATTTACTCATTACAAACACCAGAAAGTACATTAATCACATTTATAACACCAAATATCTAATATATTTTATCGTAACTACACATTTCTGTGACTCATTACTAACTTCCTTTTTCCTGGCCTTCTTTTCTCAGGGTATGAAGATGAAAATTATCTCACATAAGCTAAAATGAAAAGTTGATTCAAAGGTCCCTAAAGCTAAGTCATGTATATTTATAAAGCAGTACTCTTCAGTAGATGAAATAAAATGTGTATCTGTCCTTTGCTACTTTTTTTGTCCTACCTCTTCCATAAGACAACAGGCAGTTAAGTATAATGCAGTACAGTTCTTAATTCTGAGTCAATGATATTTCAGTGTATTTACTGAAATGCTGGTAATAAAATATGAAGTAAAACATCTGGAATTTTGTACTGGCTTACCTGGTTTTCATCACTCAAACAACAAAAGGTTACACCTAAAAATTTCTCAGCTTTGCAACACCTAAGATTTCTGATCTTCAATAAGCCATAATAGAAATGCAGATGCATAATGTATTAGTAACAGTCTGCCTTGCATTATTGAAGAGGCTGAAAACCACTGTTCTGGAACACATGGCTTTCAGTAACATTTGTGGTAATATCAGGACATTTGGAAGAATGAAAAGGACAGAAAAGGCATGTCCATCATCACTACCTATGAGCTGCATTTGAGGATATCTGGGTTCCAACTCTGATAACTGCTTCCCAACACTTTGATTTCCTTTTTTATACAGTTCTCTAGAAAAAGGACCTTAAGGAATTGTTCTGTAGGAAGTACTCAAAAACCGAAGTGTTAAAAAAACATGTAGATGAGGCCCTTAGTGACGTGGCATAGTGGTGGACTTGGCAGTTCTGGGATAACAGCTGGACCTGACAATCTGAGATGCCTTTTCCAACCAAGCTGATTCTGTAAGTCTATGAAGTATACCACAAGGCACTGCTGGGAGCCCTAATTCAATTGTCTTTGGATGCTGTCATGAAGTCACACTCATAATTTTTCCTCTACTATCATGCCTTGCTTCCAACAAACGTTCTTAAGTAGATGGGGACAACAAGCTTTGGATGTGCATGTAGATGGGGAGTCTAAACATGCAGCAGTAATTACACACTGTGACCTATTAGAGGAGCCAGGATCAAATGAAAATCACACCAATTTTACACTTCATTTCATTGGAAAAAGCATCTCACTATCTGGTGCTCAGCTCTATCAAGTATCAAAGGAGAGTTCATCCAGCTGAGCAGTGCAGGTCATCTGTCAGAAGCAGCAAGGCCAGCCCAGGCTGCCAGCCACAGCACTACAGTTGCATGGCTCAACATGCAGCAGAAGCATCAACTGATCATAATAAAAGGAGAAGAGGGGGTGAGAATGGGTGCAAACCAGTAAACTGACATGGAGAAACGTTCAGCAAACAAGACTAAAGATCTTCTGGCCATTAGCTGAGTGGCTTTAGAAAGTACAGGGGTTACCAACCAAAATGCTTGAGGTGGTATACACTCTCTCCCTTGGGCACCAGTGAGACAGTATGTGCCAGCTCCTGGTTTGGACTTTTACTGTAGCACAGCTCACAGTAGAAAGGGATGTCTACAGCCATTAGGCTTTGTTACAGAAATATCTGGGGAGGGGAAGGAAAGAACTGTGTTTGCATCGTTAAACCTGAACTGCAAAGCTTGATTTTATTACCTCATTATGCAAAGATGCTGCAGACAAAAAATGGCTCTCAGCCTAACTTCACTAATCTGGTTAGAAGGCAGTATGCCATCAGACATTTCACTTCACAAATCTAATTACTAGGTTTGTCTGATACTTGTCAAACTGTTGGAAATCAATTTTGAACAAATATTTCTGTCTGCAATGGACAGCATGCAGTGTAATTGTGAAACAAACAGTTGGTCATAGCTCTGAACACAGCTAGAACTATCTGCTGGTACACTTAGCCTTTACCCAAACATTTGTCTCATTTGCTAGTAGAATGAATGCAGAGAGAAAGGCCACTGTGTCTTGTAACACAGATCCACATGCATTTAACACTCCTACTGCAGTTATCATAGATCATTCCCATTACAGCTCACTGTCCTCCCTCCCTCCTTATCACAGCTCATCACTTCCAGGCAAAAAAAGTCCACTCGAACACAGACCTTTTTTATGCTTTCAGAGTAACTAAAGGAAAAATCTTTTTCTACACAAGAAATTCACTTTTTCCTATAGGTTAATCAAGCTGTAGACCAAGCCTGCACAAAAATGAGAAGCCATCTGCTACGCATAACATGTACTCTTTTGACTCTCCTCCCTCACTGTGTATGTTCGACATTATGGAGCATATAAGGCTCTGACCAGACAAGAATGAAAGGTTGTGAGGGTGCTTCCATTCCACTGATGAGCACAGTGCACTTTTACTCTGAGCTGAAGCAGTAAGAATGTGATTTTCTTTAAAATAAACATTAATACTAAAAATTGGAAAACCCCACCTGGCCCAGTACAGTCTCATAAATACCTTTTACTACAGAGTTGTATTTACTTCTATTGAACTAAGTTGAATAAAAGACCAGGTTCAGTTCTGTACTACATCTTGAGTTGGAAATAATCACTGGCTAAGCCTGCTGAAATGGACTGCTCGTAATGGCACAACAGCTTTTGAGATCTGACATTTAGACTGCACGGCTGCGGCATTCCCAGATGGAGGGAAGTTCTGCTCAAAATGTTACAAACATAGTCCAACAAATGTTGCTTTCCCTTGATCCCTGATGCCTTGTGGAACACCAGTTCTTAGAAGCAGGCAGCATTATCCCCGTGAGAGCTACTGCTGGACTGAAAACCAATAGGTCAAATAGTATTTATGAATGGCTAGACCTTTGCTAATGCTGAAGTCTTGGCATAATTCCATTCAGACTCATGAAAGATGTCATCTCTCCAAGCCCTCCCTGGCCCTTTCCTGCTGAGGAAGCAGAGCCTGGCATTGCAGCAGAGCTGTTATGAAAACACAAGAAGGTTTAGAAGGAGAGAAGGGAAGTGCCAGTTTGCATCCTATTACAGAGATACCTGTCTTTGCACGTTTAGCTGTAGGAGTGACAAATGTCTGCATTATTTATGCTCATATTCTGAAGTAAATAAATACTGCATTCAGTCAAGTAGAATAGGAATATGTACTTTTTAGCATACAACTATGTTGTAGGAAAAAATGAAAACTGCATAGGAGAATGACAGTTCCTTCAGATACTAATTACTACAGTGCAATTCTTCTCATTTAATTTCTGATACTAAGCTAAAATGAATTCCAGATCTGCTGAAAAAAAAACCCTCATATATTTCATATACTTTGGCATCAATTTACACGTAGCTGTTTTACTGGGCAAGAGACGCAGAAAAATCTTGCAGAATTACTAGCACCCTACTTTCCAAGGGACCAGTCAAAGAAAAACTTGCTGCCTGCCAAAGGTGTCTGTAACACTAGTGCTGTTCCTCTGACACTGGGATAAACAAACCTTCCAAGCCAACTTAACAGTTTCTTTGCCATTCCCTCAGCATACCAGACTTGATGCTGAAGCTTAAAACCGTTAAGTCCAACAGACTTTTTTTTCTTAAACCTACTCTGAAAGACACCCCTGACTCAACAACACTCAAGAAATTTACTGGGAGGCCCAAGTAACACATTGTCTGTCACTGCATCAAGTTTAAATTTCCTCCTTTTCCTCTGTTCTAATGGGGTTTTATAGCACAGACTGTCTATATGTATTTCTACAATTCAGTGTTGCATCTTCATAAGAAACTAAGTTACTCCTAACTTCTGAGCTCTTGAAGGAAAGTTTTCTACTGAGCTACCTGCTGCCTTTGCATTGACCAGCTACATGCAAAGAAAGCCACCTATTTGGGAATACGTGGTCCAAACCATAGCAAAAAGAAGACAGCTGTTACTTGCTCCACGGGTGTGTGATGGTGCTGTATGCTTGTGAGCTTGCTGAAGTAAAGAAATATGCAATTAAAAAGAGGCTGCAGAAAAGTAAAAAATATCTCTTGTGGGAAAACAATTTTCACTCTCAAGTTTGTAACTGAAACCGTTCCACCTGACTGCACAAACTGCCCTGCATTCTGCATGGTTTTACAGAGCTGTCACTTGGTTATCATGTACTGATTCATTATGAAGAGCTGAAACGAAGCCCACACGGTGGCCTACCATTGTAGAGGAATGCAGCAGTGTAGGCCTAGCTCACAACCTCTCTCTCTTGTTTTCCAGAACTTCTGGCATTGCCTCCATTTGCTGCGGGTTACAAAGGAGAGTACAGAAAACAAAAAAGCCTGTGGTTAAAACCAGTGGGACTTGCTATGGCAGAAATATGGAATCTATGAGAAGCATGTGGCAACTCTCCATACAGCCCGCAGAGAGTTTAAGAACTCAACCAAAGAATTCTATCCACCCACCAGTTTCAAAGAAAAACGTTCCTTTGTGTGACTAGAACATGCAGGTTTGTTTTAATCTGGAGTATCTCACGAGGGATCCACCCACAGCAAAGTGAGCTGGGTATCGTTTGTAACGAACAGTTTCATGTATTTAAAGAGGAAAATTTGTACCACCTGGTTGCTCCATCAGCATTTGCCTTTAACAATTGTGCAACTGACAGTTATTAAACAAAGAGTATCTGATTAGTCATCTTTTCTCCCAAATTTAAGCCCAAATTATTACGAAATAGCAAAATCTGTACATATCCTGCCCCCTCCCAAAGTAACGGCACAACAGAATGACTAACGTGCACACCAGACTGCACTACTTCCACCATCTTGTATTTTCGACATCAGGTTTTTCTGAAGAATAATCTATTGCTGTCAGTGCAACCGAATATGCAATATTACAGTTAAGATTTCTTTCATGACACCATAGAGAAACAGGGCCTTAAAATCAGCAGAAAAAGAAATGATGGTGAAATAACTGAGGTGAGGACAGTGACTGAACAAAAGATAGTTGCTAAGAGCATGATACAGAGCACAAAAAACCCAACTGTAGGGTATTTTCTGTTAAAACCCATCTCTTAGCTTCTCCAAAAGGGTTCTTGAGAACATTGCTGTTTTTCCTTGACCAGAGTTTAAGTGTCTGAGGGTAGTTTATGATTTACAAAGTATCAGCTGCAGAGTAAAATACAGTTAAGCAAATACACTAACCTTACATTGTGACCACAGGGAAGCTACATAACAGCAAACCCCCATTTATATGAACTTCATTTTAGTCCTACAGAATACTATTCATGTGTGTTAAGTTTTCTCCAAAGGCAACCACTTATGCCTAACCCCAACAAAACAGAGTAATGAATGCAACCTGAAGTACTGTATATGATTTCTTTATATGTTAAAAAAAAGAGAGAATATGAATGCCTGTAACTCCCCCCAAAAATAATACACTGATTCAATGCTTTGGGGACATCAAAGTTCGATTTCCAAGACAGCTGTGATAGAGCAGGCATAGGAAAAAAGTAAATTACACAAATGTAGCAGGCCTAGAGAGAGTAGCAGACAGTGCAAGCTAGGTGTTTGGTAGCTGCTAATTACCTGAGAATGCTGTAATCAATACACGTGAAATTTCCATGCATCCTTAAGGTGTACATTGCTGTATCTCTGGATTTCCCTGTTAATGTTTTACTAGCTCACTTGATCTCAGGGAGTCACTGTCATTACAGAATTTACAATGAGGGGAGTTACTTTGGTAGTTTTTCAGCAGAACTTCTTGAAAATTCCAAGATCCACTACAGCCCTAGAAACAACACATTTGGAGTACAAAGTACGTATCTGCTAACACTTCTAAAAATACCTGGGCACAGATAAACTATTTGTAGACCATTTGCCATTGTGCTGCACTCTTCTACATGTTTTACGAAGCTGAAGATCTGGCTGTACAGAAGCTGACAAAAAATACTCACAAAAAGCTAAGAAGGGGCTGCAGGGATGTTCGAGGCTGCCTTAACTGCAGATCTCTGCAGTCAGTAAAAGTCCACAGCTGTTAGACACAGCATCTGTCTGACACAGTCTTCACTTCAGAATTAATTCTCACCATACATCTGTGGTGAAAGGTCAGAGGACCAGAGAGTTGCTTGATCAGTGTCTGCCAACAGTTCTCTTACCCTCTTAACCAGCCTTGCATGTCGCCACAGGTGGATCCAGTTTTGGAAGTTTGTCCTTTCTGCATAGAAAGTAGTTAATTTCTCATCCTTCCCAGAGGAATTTAAATGGCTGTGCTATAACAAAGATCATACATTGCTGTCTCCTCCATGTCCCAACTACAAATAGGCTTCTCTCCATTTCATTTTACAAGTTCATCTATACAGGTAGTATGTGACAGGAAAACAGAACATTTCTTCTATATAAACTAAAGGAGGGGACAAAATTACAAGATTTCCAAAGTAGCCTTGGCCATTGGTACCATCTGAACAGCATGAAATCTCACATTTTTAAAAGACTGATTTACATCATGTTTGCTAGGCTGAGAGCAAATGTGTTCTGCCTGTACATCAATTCAAAGTCATCTTGTTTGCCATGCATTTGATCCCAGCTGAAAGTTGTGCAGCTTCTGTAAGGCACAAGGAATAGATCAGTTCAACCAGATGATACCCTGACAACTAGCTGAAGCTTAGCACAGTGCTAATGTGGCTTCCCCTCAGCAGCAAAATACAAGGCACTCAAGCTCCAAGTTCCACAGCGTGCCTGAACTGGGCAGAAGTGTGGTGCATAGACTTACTGCAGGTTCTTTCCATGAATTACTTTTCAGCACACAGCATGGGCAATCACTGACTCCTCAGTATTCTGCTAGAAGATTAAAAGATGAGCTTAGCACAGAGGTGGCCATCTTTCATTACTCTTACACCTTTAAGTGCAGCTCAGCTACTGTTCTTTGCTAGAATTGTTTGTAAATCTAGCGCATGACTGAATTTTATACTAAAGTGTATCAGTAAGTACAGCATACTTGTATAACATACTGTTTGTATGCAAATTTTATGTGTTTTGCATACTAACTCAAAGCAGAAGAATTACAATACCTTACTCCTCTCACCTTCCCACATTCATTTCTGCTTATTTCAAGGTCTAGATAGTAGATAGTTTTTAAAGAAGTCTTCAGTTCTCATTCTGCTTGCAGGAATGGTACCCACTTTTCACCTTACCACAGCAACTTGTCCCAGTATCAAACTTCCTTGCATATAGACAGAGACAAGCTTCAATCTCTGCTCCCTCATGCCAATATATTCCAGACCAACATTGTTGAATACAAAAGTCACAGGTTGTCCCAGACTAATCTTTCTACTAAGTATTCAACGGTCTTCAGTATAGCAGTTGATTTAATTTATCTCACTTCTTTTGCCTTATCTTATTGCTTTGCCTAAAACTTGTAAAATACAATTTTTAAACCCAGCCTCCCGTTGCTGAATTCCCACATATAAACACGCACACAAGGAAAATTTCCTGTAATAAATTAAAACTCTCCAACCTACAACAAGTGCTAAAGGTTTCGCCTGTCAACTTTAGAGTCTTAGTCCTGTTATTTCCCCACCCTACCTTATAGCAATGCACATTATAGCAAGGAATGTATAGAAACCAGTTTATATATACACGTTACAACAGACTGAGGCAAGCTTAGCATCGAAAAAAGCATTTATTGTGCTTACCACCATGTTTACTGTCGTAAGTGGCAACTGGTGGTAGTGTTAATTACCATTCCCATCAATGCAGCCAGAAGAATCCGCCAAATGAAAACAGAATTCCTGGTGGAATTATTAAAGCACATTCATAGGGAACCAGTTTGTTTAAATCAATGCAACACTAGAATAAATAAATCTCGAGAAAATGTCTGAATCCTGTAGTAGAGATAAGGTTTTTGGTCAGCAAAAACACAAGGTAATGGGTCTTAGCAACACATTCGAGGAGCACAACAAACCCTGTGGCACTGCAGAAATACCAGTTTCTATGAAGAACTAAGAAAACTTACGCAATTAAATCTTAATTAAAGACATATACATCTAGTAGTTCCGTTGGATCCTACCTGAGATACAGTATGCTCTTAAGTCAGAAAAAAAAATCTAGGAAATAATTAGGAAACCCCAAAGCTGTTAAAGTAAAATTAAACATACAACAAAGGTCTACTTCTGCCTCTGAGCTAACCATCTGTCAGAACAGCCTTTTAGATTCCTGCTTTTAGTACCTAACCTCAGCTATTCTAGGTCTTGAGAAACTCCATCCCACTCTCCAACATGACAAACCACGTTATATAGTTCTAAATACATAATAAACCTGCTCTCATCTAGACTAGGCCACATTAGACATATTTTCTATACACCAACAAGTCATTGAGATTAGATTATAAATAATAAGACACTTGTGAGCTGTACCATAGTTCTAAATGTGACTCAATGCTATATGAAGAACAATGGTGACAAACTGTATAAAACCGCGGCAGTGATCGATGGTACTTTACACAATATCTGCTTTTCAGTAGCAGCAATCTAAGAGTGAAAAACTGCTTGCACAGTATCAAGCCTTGTACCAGTTCGTGGGAGTTACTGCTATTAAAAAGAGAAGAAAGAAAAATGAATTCACAAACTTTATTTTGCTGTTTGAGTATGTATAAAGTCACTTTTAATGTGATGAAGAAAAAACACTCAGTAAAAAGAGCTATTAGTTCTGAAGAATAAAATGATAGCACGATCGAGCTACACATGACCTAAATTATTTTAACACGCAAGCAATGCTATAAGCACTATTTTCCAAGTGTAATTTGGGTTTCAATCCACCCAGCAAACAGGAGAATGTTTAAAGCCACCACTTCTAGAATAATTTACAAGGAGCCTGAAAGCAATTCAATAGGTTGCAGCAGAAGGAGTATCACGGGACAGGACTTGTAGACAAAAGTAATTCCTGGCTATCTTAACTGAAGATACCACCCCAGGAAGGCAGGCAATACTGTGCCTGACTTGCTGGCACAGATTGCTCCACTCTCACCCCAGGCCAGCAGAAGCCATGTCACAGCTCTCAACACCATGCTCATCCCAGCCAACAAACCTGGCTGATGCCTGGAATGGGCTTGGTGTTGCGCTAACCTGGGATTTGCAATCTCCAGCAGGAAATTCCTCAGGCGCAGCAGACCTGTGCCCACCTGCAAAGGGCTGAACAATCAGTAGTTCTAAACCACGTGCTCTTTGAACTCCCACAACAAGAAAGGTACTTGAGTTCATCAGGAGCACTATGAGAATGCCATGTGTTTTGCTGAAATAAAAACAAACAACTCTGCCTCAATTTTCTCAGCAGGAAGTTTTGGTTTTCTGCCTCCTAGGAAGCTGTGCAGACAACTCATGAAAGGTAAACAATGCTCCGTAGACAGAAAATATCTGTGTTAATCTTACCTCTGAAAATAAAAGGTCATTCATTTCCCAGGTAAATGCTTTAACAACATCTCTGTAGCCACAAGTTATGACTGTTTGGCAAAATACAAAGTCTTTCCTACTCACAGTTTGCCCTATCCCAGACAGTTATTTAGCATCCTTTTGAAATATGTGAATTATGCAATCTATTTATAACTTGCAAGCTATTTATAACCCTTGCAATTTTGTTCAGTTCTCAATTTAGGATGTAGTCCATTGTAGGGAATCACAGACTCTGGTTATCCTGAAAATCCAGGATGACCAGTGCAGCCCACCAAGGACTACGCTACAGTCTGTAGAAGCCCAATGTGCTGAAGGAGGTAGCAGAGTATCTCTCGACTTGTGTTCATGGCTCACTGAGGGTCTATTCTTTTTCCCCCCACTGAAATCCTGAACTACTGCAATCAAGAGAGAATGGTATAACAAGAAGCAACTAAAACAATCATTAAAAAAATTAAAAGAAGAGCAGCCCCTGGTCCTGCTCTGCTCCCCTTGTGTTTGGGTACCTGAGGTGCCTGCCCTGCCTGCCTTGTTGTCACCCTGGGCATTGGGCAGCCCACTCCTGCTGTTCCCTGGCAGCCTGAAAGCATCAAAATGCAAAAAGCAGATGCATTTGAGTCCTTACTTATTCTCTCTGGCCTTCAAAAAACACCTGAAAGAAGATTAACCCATGGTCAATCTGATGAGTGTAAAGAAACCGGAAGGTTCCACCTTGTTTCCATCTGCAATGTCAATTTACAGAATTGCCTCCAGTATACACTGAATTATCCTAACTACCTCAGTAAAATCAGATGCTGAGAAGAGGGGTTAAAACTCAAGGATATCTGTTCCAGCAGCAAAGCCCACAGAGAGTAAGTATTGTATGAGAAATAAAAGCAACAACCTGAGATACATTTTATAGTTCAAAAAAAGAAAAGAATATAAGTAATTCATAATTAGGACAAAACCTTGCACTTGTAACAGCCTCTGGCTCTGCCTGCTTGCCTATCAGAAAGTGACATAAAGAGGCAACCACTAAATAAACCAAATCCCCTCCTCCCTACCCGCATCTCCTCCTGACAGTTCTGATACTCAGTAAGACAGGTCTATTAAGCAACAAAGAAAACAGGTGAGACATAGCATTTGGAACAGAAGAACATTCAGCCCATTTCTGAATTCCTCATTTGCTATTCCAAAAAGGAAAATACTTTTCTTAACACCTGAAAGCAATAAAATTAAGGCCCTTGTTCTTTGCAGTTGGCTGACACAATTTGTTTGAAATCAGCAGTTGTCAAATTATCCTACACTTCTACTGATGGTACAAGAAGTGTGTTGCAATCCATATAGAAAATGAGAAAAAACAGGATAAGTTGATTTGGAGCTGTATAAATGCCACTATAAATCTGGAGCTGGACAAATATCATTCTCTGGGCATTTATTCTGTTTCATATAAATCTAATTTATGAGTTGCTGCAGGTTGGCTAGATGATTGCAAGTTGAAGTCATGCTGGTTACATCTTTTTTCATTGCCAAGTCTGCCACATGTAATGAAAGGCTTCAGGCTTCCTGAATACAGTAAAAGTGAACTGAAAGGGTAGTTCACATTTACCAAATGCACACTTCGTGCAGTCCTTGGAAGTTTTATGGGGCTAGCTAAGTATCATCTACCATCACGACCAATAACCGGCAAAAAAATTGCATCATCTTCAGCCACTCTGCTGCCTGCACTGCAGTAGAGATCTGCTGATTTTCCTTAAGTTTATTTTGTCTGATATTTTAAGCCACCAAGAGCCACTTCTGCTCATGTGAATGGCAGGATCTACAACATCCAGTCCAGTTCACAGGCACTTTAACATCACTGGATAGATGTACAGCCTTGTACATCTAAGATGTATCATGGATACAACCATGCACCTCAACTCTCCTGAGCTATGCTGTGAAAAACACATTTGCACCTGTACAGCTGTAAGTCAGCATAGAGATGAGACCTATTTTATGTTAAAAAAAAATTAAGTTTTGTAAGCAGAAGCCTTTTGCCACCACTATCTTGCATATACACATACACAAATTTGATGTAATTAGCAAGTGACAGCTTACCTACTGCCTGAATAAAGACAATTCCCTTAATAAACATAAACCCTCAATCAAACAGATAAATGTCAGCAAAAGGCAAGGGTGAATGTAATCCAGTACAGACACATCACGTCCCTGAGGAATGCTCCAGGTTACCTTCTGCCAGTGAAGCTTCTCACAGTGGGCATACACAGCAGCATCTATGCAAAAATGAGCATTAATAGGGTCAGCTAATTTAGTTCAAATATACCTTGGATGAAGAAAAGGAATCAAAACGAGTAAAAAGAAATACATTTTAAAGGGTCAGTGATTAGAAGAAGAAATTTATTCAGAGAGACTGTCTTTTCATGATTTGTGACACCAACTGAAATAGAGCAAGAGGCTCTGCTTCTGAGAACCATTAACACTCAATGAATACAACTGCACTTGAATGCTGACTGGAGAGATGCCAGTGATGCCAATGATACCACAGAAGCAGCTACAGCAACATCTTTTCCTCCTTTACAGAAAGACTGTTTGCCCTACAGGACCTGTAAAAAGTCTTATCAATCAACTGAGTGAAACTTTTTTACCTCCAACCCCAGCATACATATCAGGGACTATGTGCTTCATCTCTCTTACAGTAATTACACAGTGTCATCATTCAGAACTGAGATGGTATGTGCTTGGGAAACATTTATGGTGCTATCCAAGCATTTCAAAGTCTTTCCTCCGTCATACAAATTAAAAAATTATCAGGGCTAGGAATCACTGAAATTCTCTAAAGAATTAGGAGGTCAATGGCCTGGTTGTAGAATAACAGCCCCGTCCTTTTGTTTGTTCACACAGGGTGCACTCACATTACACAGCTGTGCCTGTGCTAGTGGTAGGGAGTGAACTCTCACCTCCCACGTCACCCAGCCTGCACACTAAGGTTTCTTTGATGTGGAAACATGGACACAGAGGTGTGGAACAAGGGAATGAAGGGACTGTGTGCAGACAAATACAAACAGGCAGAAGCAGGCCCCAGCCCCAAGAAAGAACTGGAAAATGATCCTGGGGTTCTGCATTTCAGAGGGATCCTTTTGTATCTTGTTATTCCTCAACTTCAAAGGGAGGGAGAAACACTTCTTCGTTTAAATGGTGCACATATAAAAAAAAAATCATAAACTGAGAAAGAATTTCAAAGTACAGAAAGAAATCTTTGGATTGCAGGATCAGTTATGTGCTTGATCAGCCAACTTCTCTATCCTACTTAGGATGCGAACACTCTGGTATTGTATCTGTCCAAAGCAGAGCAATGAGCCAAGTACTCAAAGCTTTCCACCCATGATTGTGGCCAGTATGAGACACATGCCATGAATTTTAGACCAAGACCCAGCTGTAGAAGAAGAAAACATCCCATTCTCCTATCAGCTGAAATCTTCTCTCCGTATCTGTAATAATTCTTCTGCTTCCCTTCTCTTCTTGCCCCATGCAGGCATAATGAACCAACCTCTGTGCGTCTCCTTTCAGCATAGGATAGGATATATTCAGCCAGGGCAATTTAAAAATGAGTGGTCTCCAAAAGTGAAATTAGGTATTTGTATTGTGTAGTTAATGCCTTAAAATACCTTCCTCTTTAGAGGGGGCTTTTGCATATCTCTCATCTAATTGCTTTTTAAGGCAAACATTGATAACTGTTAGCAAGAAACTTTCAGCCTTGTGACTGGTATGGCCAGGCTGTTTTGGCAGTGAAGTGTAATGTAATCAAAAGCAAACAAGCCAGATGTATAACCACTCTACCCTGGAAATAGGCTTTGTTTGAAATGGGTTGTGTGTGGAGGAGCTGGCAGTAAAGCAGCGGCTGTCAAGTTCTGCTGTTGAACTATTATTGCTAACTTAACCAACCATTCCAAACAGACTGGAAAGTGCTTGAGGAAAAATAAGGAAAAAATCAAACCACACAGTAGTGGCAAAAGACCAAATGATCCCTTAGCCAAGAGAAACTGCATGTTACAGACAGCTGCTGTTTAAGGGTCTATGCCCATTTAACCATCTCACTTGGCTGTCCCAGGTATCTCTCTTAAGACACACAGAGCTAGGGGCTCTACTACAAGCAAAGCTGGAAACATGTTGTTTTCTCAGTATTTCACCTGTCAGATTAGAGTTCATATGCAGTCTGGCATCAGTTATTTTGACCTTCAAGTTTTCCAAAGAAAACCTTGTACAAACTCTTAAATGTCAATGGCTATTTCACATCTCCAAGTTTCCAGGAACATGGTATTGACATAAGTGATCATTACTAATGCTTGTATGGTCCGGATTTTTCTAGTCCTTCCCTTCCATTTACAATTTTCTCCTTTGAGACCAATTTGTGAACATGAACATTCTTTAGGATATACTGAAGAGCTCAGCTCTGTGCTCCGTTGTCTTTGTTATTTACAACACTGACAAGTCATGATCTGATATTTTTCCCAGAGTATTTAAAAATTCCCTTTGTGTATTTCAGAAAATCCATCCACAACATAGAAAATGCCTGCTTAACAATTTTTCATCTGTTTTTTTTTTGTACAAGTTTCACTCTCCAGCACATAGGGTAACATGTTGTTGATTTATTATACATTTTCATATGCCTTTGTTTTTGTTTTTTTTTTGTTTTTTTTTTTTTTTTGTTTTGTTTTTTTTTTTTTTAAATTTTAAATCTGAAGCAAGATACTAACACACAGGACTCAAAATGATTAAGGAAAAAAGACAGATTTAGACAATAAAATATCTTGTCTATGTGCTAAAAAATTCTTGCAGCAGGACACTAAGAAAACTGGCTGCGGTAAATACCCTCTGCAAGGTAAAACAAAATCAGAACAATTTTCCCATCTCTTCCTTGGGACCACAGTTATGCAGCATTCTGTTGCTAATTAAATAACCACTTGCTTTTGGATTTACTGTGTGTTTGCTCCATCAGGAGAAAATAAGATTGAGAAAGGAGAAGTGTGTGTGGCTTTTACTCAGCAAGGATCATAAAGCACAGCTTGCAACAGGCTTGCAATTGATGCTTGCAATAGCATGTGATTAGTAAACCCATTAACAGTGGTGCAAAACTTACTTTGTGGTCTCTAAAATTTATCTGAGTCAAAACCTGAAAATTCAGTGTCCAAGGCACCTACAGGTGTAGGCCTGTAAGCTGAATAAATATAACACTGAAGGAAAGAAAAGAACATATGACAATGTATAAAGAATATCAAATCAAGTATCAGATTTACACACTCCCATTTCCAGCCTCTGGCACTCCAACAATGCAAACTCTAAAAAAAGGATGTTTCCCAAAGCTTGCAGCCAACGATCATGGTCTATTCTACTGGGATGGACTTGAAGAAGAATATTAGCAGGCTGTCCTATAGCATCAAAAGTCTGTGTGAACGGTCCATGTTAAAGGCAACTTTGTTAGTGACCTGCTTTAAAGTAAAGCAGAGTTCTATGTCAAAACTTTAAAGTTGGGCAGAGTAATTCATCCCAAAGAGAGCACAGTAAAATCTTGAATTCTGTGAAATGGTGCCTCAAACTGAGAATGCAGACAGCATAATTATTTGCAAGGAAAAAAACAAGCACAAAAATATCTTAAGCTCAAAGCCCCTTCTACCTACTTGGCATCATGTGCTTCTAACATAAAAATCAGTCTAGCCGTCATTGTAACCCATAACAAACTTCTAAACTTCCACTGCAAGAGACTCCTCTTTGATAAAACCTAGACTTCAGTTTTCTTTTTAAGTAACACAGGAAATTCACAGCAATTACTTTTTTATGAAGAAATGCTTAATCTTTATGCAGTTGAACAAAGCTCTTGTTAAATGAAGTGACTCCTTAGAGTTCAGGTTACAAATGTCTCCATCTATTTCATACAAATGAAGCTGGAAGCACCTGTCAGCCCGATTTGGCTGGATTTAACAGGACTAAGGGACTCTGAAGTGGAGCAGGACATAATACAGAATAAAGCAGACGGCAGATGATATTGGATTTTTCTGACCTAGTATGGGCAAAAGGATAGGTGACAATCAAGATGCTTTACAACTACTATCAGAGCAAAAGTGTCTCTCAAAATAGTAGAATTATTAGGAAGAGCTAGCGAGGACAGATTCCAGACACAACAATAGATCATATTTGTAATCTGGCACTAAAACTGAAATTTATTCCCTTTCCTAAAAAGTGCAGACAAACCTGAAGTATAGATAAAAGGTATAAATACAGAAGTAAAAACGTGTTTCTTGGTCTGAAGATGGTAAACTGGCAGCATCACCTAAATAGCAAGGAGAAAAGGGATAGGGGAGGCAGTAAAACTCTAACAAAAGGAGTGTCAATATGAAGTTGAGGCCCATTTCTGTGGCTGAGAATTAACAACTTTGTTAAGGTTATACTCTTCTTTAAAAAAGATTTTGATAGGGTGTGGACAGTGGACAAAAAGACACCACCACCACAATGTAAGCACCTGATCTGAATTTTAAATGAATGCAATTTACCATCTTCTACTTTTATTAATTATCAAGAAAGAAAAGATTAGGCAACATGAACACCTAAAACCACAGAATATGTTTATTTATTCTACTGCAGAATAGTAGTGGAATATTACTGCCTAACTGTGCAACACTTGTGCGTCACAGAAATAAATGCTTGTACACACATGCACAACATCAGAAAGTCTTGGCATTTTTCTTAGTTTTCAGATTAAAAAAAAAGATTTCAAAATCAGAGGGAACTGATGCACTTGATGTTTTTACAGATTCTTAGGTTAGCCAATTCCTTTGCCTTTCAAACACATACATTCAATCACTGTACATTCGCTGAAAGGTTTTCTTGCATGCTTACGAGACTCATAGTAAGCTAGTATGACTTCCTTAAAGCTTCAGCTTTTCAGGGATGCCATGTGTTTGCTAAAACCATTTAATAACAATTCTGTTAATAACCACAAAACCAAAATAACTTTCATTTTATTAGCAGTGACTGCAGTGGCCCAATCACTCTAAGTTAAGATCTGTGTACTGCAATGTACCAGGGATTTTTGGCTTATGAAATCTACTTCAGGATGCAAACTCTTCAGTGGCATTTTACAGAAGTATCTTTTTTTCCCACTGGCATAATTTTGCTTGAAAACTGCTGCTATCTAAGCAACTACAAATAAAGCTCATCTGTCTAGTAAGTAGATCAGAGATTTAGTTCTCTACTATTTGTAAAACAAATGAACCATTCAGTGATGACAGTATTTTAAGTTCTGGAAAGTGTGACCAACTTGTAACAGCATTTACCTGGAGTCATACTTACCATTTATTTTGCTCTTCGGAAAGGTAGTACACTTCTGTTGATTCTGACTCAGCGTATCTTAGGCCTCAAATTTGGTTAAAGATCCACTGACTACAATAACTCTTATAGGAAGAACAGTATAATCTGCTAGAAGAAACTCTTCAGAGGAACTTTCTTTTTCAAGGACATTCTATTGCAGAAGATGTCAAAAATCTTGACTCGAATTTGTTATTACAGCAGAAGGGCCACGATGGCCTCAAGCAGTGCTATTAACCCACATCATCTCACCAACATTTACCTGTGCAAGGTTGGAATATTCACTAGCACATGCCTAGCAGTGTCTCACACACGGCATATATCCTGTTAGCTTACTACAAATAAGGAAGGGCATTTGTCTTTTTAAAAATCAAAAAGAAAAAATCTAAATAACTTTTCATTTGCCCTTTAACAAATGAACTTTTTATTTTCCTTTTTCTGACATTAGGGATATGAGAGAAGGACTAGCTAATACACTGTAGTATGGTTGTAGTAACAATCAGATTAATAATCAAGCTTGTCAGAAGGAGAACTTGGAGTATTTGTGGGTAGACTAGCTGCTAGAAAGCAGCTGAGGTAGACTTGACTGCTGTCAGTAAAGAAGGATTATGAGAAGGAGGAGAAAGTAATGAAGAGAAGGAAGGAACCAGACAGATGGGCGTCTGTAAATGCTCTTCTTGCATAGGGAAAAGTCTGGTGCTAAGTCAAAAGTGGACAATAGCAGTAAAATAGCATAGTCACACACTGGTAATAAATCACAGTAAACAGGAAAACCACTAGGCTGGAGAAAAGATCCAGAGAATAAGAAAAGCACAGTCAGTGGTGGTACACGTTCTTTTTTACACCAGGAGGATTTTTAAACTGATTAATGCAAAGCAGGCAGGCCACAAGAGGGATTGAAAAAACCCAAGCACCAGACAGGTAACCTTATTTACAAAAATCTATGTGAGAATACGCAAATAATCCTGAACGCTTGCATTTATGAAGCAGCCTGTGCCACTAATACCAGAGACCTGGCAATAGATCACACCACATTCCTTGACTGCTGAAGTGTTTTAACTTGAGACTGTAACAACAAGGTAACCTACAAATTCTGATTTTCCTCCTCAGAAAGCATGGCAACCAGAGATCCCATTGTGCTTTGTTGCTGCATAATTGGTAAAGAAATGCTTTCCGACGCCCTGTGAGAGGGGGTACTATCTCGAAAGCTCAAAGGGATTGTTCATTTGATCACTAAGCACAGTATTATTCTAACCACTCATACACGCAGAGAATGCCTCTATTCTTATGTTCCCCTGAGAATTGAGATCATCTGAGATATGTTGGCTATCATATATAAAGGCTGAGGTAGAACTGCTGGCAGGACATTTTAAGGGAAGGATTTTCACGAACGCGGAATTTCTCCTCCATGTTTTCGGACAACAGTTGAATTTGTGGACCACTGGGCTATTTTAGAACATGCAAATATAAAAGCAAAATCTTTACAAGCTTTACAAACCTTTACAAGCAGTTTTAAGAATGGTAAAAGATACAGAAGTGTTTCTAATTCCAGATTCATGTCTCTTCCCCCAAGCTGAAAGCAAATTTGATCCAAGGCGTTTAGCACAAGCAAATATTAACACAAAATGAGAAAAAAAACCCAAACCAAACCACAAAAAAAACCCAAATAACAACCCCCCCAAAGCAGATCCCCTTCAACACACAAGGAAAACCCTTACACTCACCCCTCCACCAAAGACAATGTAATTAGCAGAGAACAAGGTTACTTGATGCTGTCCTGTCCTACCATCTCCTAAGAGTATGTATGAGTTTTTATTTCTGACCTCTTGTTTTACAATATTCGAGTCACTCGGATATTTTTATGATGCACTTTAATGATTCTTCTGTTGTCTTGTTGGAAACATTAATTTACCTACCAGTAATCTCAAAAATGAAATGCCCAGCCTCTTACCCATACATATAATAATTAAAAACAAAAAATCACCTCTAATTCGTGCCACTTTAGCACAAGTAGCACATAGCAAGAACTCAAATCAGTATTACATCCTAAAATCTACAGAAGACTAACATACTTTTCCAACTTACGCCTGAGAGAGATGAGGAAATCGTCTATGCATCTCTACAGCGTGCACATTACTATTCTCTGAATTAACACAATAACCACACAGATCTCACTAGGAATTAAAGATGCATGTACAGCCCACAAAAGGACATAAATAAACCTTATCAAATTCCTCCCCTTAATCTGAGGTCTACAGTTTTTCTTCCCTTCTGTGGAAAACATGGTTTATTAGCATGACTCCTTATTTCTGTGTGTGAATAATATCCTTAAAATAAATGCACAATTGTAACCATGATTTTTTAAGGCAGTGTGAAGGATTCTAAAACCCCACATTTCATGCAAATAAAATGCAATTTTCAGAAAGATGTGACCTCATTGAAAGTTCCACCACCAAGAAATGTTAGGATATTTCACTCAGCTGAAAATGTCATTATTTTGCCCAGATATTTTTAATTCTAACATTTTAAGTCCATAAAAAATATTACACCTTCATACATTCTGACTGAGAACCTCCAAATCAACCCCCTTTTTAGTCTCTACTTGAAAAAGTAAAACCACCTAAGTGAAACCATCATAAGGGAACAAATATTTCTGTATTTCCTCAGTGAAATCAGTTAAATTAAATGGGTTATATTTTTATTTAAATCAGATTGAGTTATGAATCTGGTCCTTAAAATACAAGTCTTTATGCTGCAGTGCTGCATCACAAAGATGTCAACATAAGCAGACTACTACAGGTGGTGGAGAAAATGCTCTCATTTTTAAACAGGGAGCTATTTCCAATTAGCTTATATCCAGCTTTTTCCCACATTTTGTTCCTGATAAAGAACATGATTATTATACTCAAAAAAAATGCAATGAGTGGACTAGAAAAGTCAGGTATTTGTGCATCTCAGCAGTGCTTTATCAAAAAGAGGTGGGGAGTCATGATGACTAACCAAGCACTGTGCAATTTTGAGTAACATGCTGATTTTAAGACATTCAATTCTGTCTTCTTGAGAAGGCAGCAATTTTTCTTATTTTCTTTTTATTGGAATCTTGAAAATAACTTGGAAGAACATCAGGACTCAGGAATACTGTAACAGTTACCTTAACTTTAAGTAGAGCTAAAAAGGGTCCTTTTTTATAAGTCCTGAGAAAAATGCACTAGAAATGGTCTCATATTTTCACTGCAGGAGACATTTGTATCCAGCACATATGTTAAACAAAAAAAAACCCCAAACATGGGTGGGAGGAGTGTAACTCAGAAACTAGGATGACACGTCACCCCTTACAATTATTTAGGGGTGAAAGAAAATTTACAGGTCCATATAAAAAGACTGCTGATGAGAAGAGCTAGAAAGAGAAACATCTTAAATGCTTGCCTTCACGGAGCAGTCACTGGCAGAGCTATACTGGCTGAGGTATGACATTTCAGCTCTCTGTCCAGAACAGAAATGGAATGCAGAGAAGGTGCTAATGAAGCACACATCTACATAGAATAATTGTGGTATTGTGATTCTGACACTGAGTTTTCCCAAGCAGAACAGGCTTTAACATAAAATTGTAGTTTATCTGCAAAAACTAGAGCAATTTGATTCCTGTTAAGACAGCAACAAAATGCTTGGTGCAAAAGTAGTCTGACTGGAAGTATTTACTTTGAGAAACAGGAATAAGATTTAATGGGTGCAGAGTAACTTTGTTACAGTATTCCCATTATGCTTATAAATCAATAGTCCTCGATCAGGTGCTTTTGCAGTATGAACAGTAACTGAAATAATGCTAGAAATGAGTCTGTATTTCGATTATGGCACATCAGGAAGAGAGGAAAAACCTCATATGCTCCATGAAAAAATAATTAGAACAGTTAAAAAGCAAAAAATAAAATCCCAAGCATATCAGCATTTAAAAGTCTCACCTCCTGGACTTCTCAATTCCAGAAAATCCTGTTAATTAGATTCAATGCCACTTATCACTTAAACTCACATCCTGAAATCAGGCCACATAATACAAGCTATTACAACCAGGTGAGCACTGATTTATAGTTGCTGGCATATGGAAGCAGAGGTTAACAGCTCTCTACTGGAGCCCAGAAAAAGGGGAAACCAGTTATTTTTCCCAATCTTCTGATTCTCACCTTAAACCCAGACCCATCAAAATATCTACGTCAAAATCTGGATAGTGTTTCAAAGCGTACAAGCACATTACTAATTCAGCTCAAACCTAAGGAAGTTCCTCTGTTACTTCCATTTATCATTGTCGCTTTGTAGGCTGTGCAGTTCATGCTGATGTTGGCCAGCCACTTACCCCTTACAGCAAGGGCAGAGTAATTTGGTGGACAAAGAAGAAAAAAGCTTTAATTTTTCAAGGTCTTGACATTTTTTGGTTGAGGATTTTCTTTCAGCATGGATCTTGAAACAAATTTGCTTGAAAAGACCTGAAAGTCTTTGTAACAGAATTATGGATTTTGGAACAGAATAGTAAAACTATTTCAAGAAATTTTGGCAAATAAAACAAAATAAGTAAACTTTCAGAATTTATATTTAATGCCAAGTAGGAGATTCAGACTGAAATTAGACTTGTTGTATAATAGGTATCCATACAGCTTCAGCTTCCCATTTCATCCTATTTTGTAATAGATTTCCTGTGTTGACAAACGCAGAGGATACTACAGCTATAAAGTCTGGAGACCAAACAAGAGCTTCTTGTGGTCATTATAAAGGATGGCCAGTTTATACACAAGATTGAAGATGACACATAAAACCAAGGGACAAGAAAGAAAGGAGTTTGGAGAATAACACTACGGACCTGGCAAAGTCCTGTTTGTGCCATAACCTTACCTTACAAAAATGAAATATTGTAACATTTTAGACATGAACAATAGTAAAGTAGAAGGAGGCAAAAACATATCTAGAACTAATCCTGGCAGAAAAAGTATTGCAAATAATTCGCTCTGCTCATGACAATGAATGTCTGAACTGCATTTTGCCCTTCAGCTCAAGGATAAAAATATCTACTTCTCCATTTCATTCTGCATTACAAGACATATGCAGACAAGAAAATGGAAATGTTTCAGATAGTTTTTGCCTGAAGCTGCCTCAGTGGCGTGTGGGATGCCTGATGCAAAAGATAGCTTCCTCAAGCCTGCAAGCTGAGCCAAGGACTTCCTGTACCACAGACCTAAGATCAGCATCTTTCTTGGTAGGAAACTCAGGCATCACATAGCTCTTTTGAGATCAGTAGAGCTACCATGCTGAAAAAGCAGAAGGTCTTGTGTAGATAAATCAAGGCAAATAGAATCACCACATCCTGATGAACATTCAGGGAAGGCCACTTATTTCAAGGAAGGAATAGTTTGTGAAGTGTTAAATATATATTTTAGAGGCATCGATATTTTCATCTTGTCTCCACTGAGTTTTGTGAAACCCAGTCTATTCACAGTAATGTTGCGGGGAGGCTTAGTTAGGTGTCTAAAACCCACCACTTTTGTTTCGAGAGTGTATTTAATCACTTTTCCACAAGAAAAGGTTAAAAAGAAAAACTTATTACAGACCTCTCAGAACAGAAATGAGAACTCTTGTGATTTCTTTTATCTGCATCCCATTTCTATTGAAATCACTTCAGATAAACAGAGATTTGGGAGTATTTTTGCAACACCATCCATAGATGTGTTTGATTAAACAACTGAGTTAAGCCTTTAAAATAATGATTTCTGCTGCAATCTTCCTTGTCAGCACTATCAGGGACACTGATAGTTTTCCATGGTTGACATTATGTACAGCAGAAATTTTAAGTTGCTAAAGCAAGGATCAAAAAGAAAAAAAGAAATCACAGTGGCTGACAGCTAACAGAAATCACTCAGACTAATTTAAAATTCCTGGTTCGATGGAGATATTTCATATCCAGTAGAAAAATGGTTCCTTTTAATTAAGTGGGAATATTAAAAGGCCTAGACAAAGCCAAGCTTTTCATTGGCAACAGGGAAGGGAACCATAGGGAAGGCTCTAAAGAGGGAGCCTGCTCTGAACAGCACTGAAAATAAAGAGCAGCATTATCATGGCTGTCCTCTGCTCCTTGCAAGGCTTGTAAGCGACTGCAGTCTTGTCGCCACCAGGATGTTTCTGTACAAGTACCAGTGCGTGCATACCAGTAAATACTAGTTCTTTTCACTTCTATTTTCCTCATCAAAAATAGATACCTCAGATGTGAATTTCTGCCCTGTGCCTCCTTGGTAGCACTTAAAGGGACACTGTCACACTCATAAAACTGAACTATTGCTGCACAAGCTGTGTATCTGAAGGCATTAAGCCAAACCACTGTCGGTCTCCTTGAACAAATGTGTAACAGAAAGCCATAGCTTCAAGTGTGGCTTGGAGTTGCTGCATGAGAGGGTACTAAAGCCTTGGAGTTTCACAGAGCTCCAGGGTGCAGAGATGAGAGTGCCAAGGGCAAACTGACAAATGCCAAGTCCTGCAAACTTTCATTCACTCATTCAAAAGCTCTGTACTCCTTCTTGCCACCACCATTAGATTCATTTTCAGTCTTGATGGCGTAGTTGCAATCATTTGTGCTGATGCACAATTTAGATTAACTCAGCACAGAAATAAGATTTTGTCAAGGTCACTACTAGAACAGCACGTGTGGTGTTTGCAATATGCTAACATTCCCTACTTTCATAATCCTTTCACGGTGCACTTACTGCTTGGCTCTCTCTTCCCACAGATACACCCATCACATACCAAGTCTGATATTTTTGCAGAACTGCTGCTGGACAAGAGGATGCAACTATGACAACTTTCTTGCCACTTTTCCACACTCTTCAGACAACTGGAACATAAGGAAATGCACAGCTCTTTTCATACTCCAGCCCAGCCATTTAATGCTGAAAGACAGGCTGATGGAGTTTTGATTTTTAAGCTCAACTCACTGTCTTTATAGTTCTTCCAAAGTAAACAGAACTAAGAATACTGCCAATGAATGAGGCTAAAATGGGGCCATAAGTGGGAAATACAACTAAGAAATCCAAGCCTGAACTTCTTCAGCCAATCCAAATCTGACAAGGAATTGAAATTTTACCTGATTGGCAACATATCTGATGGGAAGCACCAACTTAATACTGACTCACTGTGTTTATGAGGGCAATGCTTTTATCTCTGTATCCCCTTCCCAGATTTCTTCTGCATTCAGGTTAAGTAAAAGTCTGGGTTAGGATCTCACTCTTGGTGCTATAGTCAGGGGTTTGGGTACCTAGAACACAGGACTCAATTTAGTAGCCTGGGTCTACTGGGGGCTGGTGGAGCTGGTCTGACAAACGAAGGGAAAAGTGGATTTGGTAGGAGATTTGCCAGACTGGTCAAGGATGCTTTAAACTAGATCTGTTGGGGGAGGGGGACATCATTCCATCCCAACACACCAAGTCACTTGCCAGCACCTATAATAAACATTCAGAGTAGTGTAGATATACTCCAGCTGCTCCAGCCAATGAATCAGCTTCTATCAGAGCTCTGCTCAGATGCCTTTATACAAATGCCCGTAGCATGGGGAACAAACAAAAGGAATTAGAGATGTGTGCACGTCTACAGGGGTATGATATCATAGGTGTCACAGAGACATGGTGGGATGGCTCTTATGACTGGTGTGTCGGAATGGAAGATTACAGCTCTTTAGGAAAGACAGGCCCGGTAGGCGGGGAGGGGGAGTTGCTGCTTACGTTAGGGATAGGGCAGAGAGTATGGAACTCTGTCTAGGGACAGGTGAGCAGTCAACAGAGTTTGTGGGTCAGAGTTAAAGGGAGAACAGCGATGGGAAACATTATTGTGGGGATCTGTTATAGATCGCCTGACCAAGAGGACTCGGTGGATGAAGAGCTCTACAGACAGACAGGAACAGCCTCATGCTCAAAGGCCCTCATTCTCATGGGGGACTTCAACCACCCTGATATCTGTTGGAGGGATGGCACGGCCTGGCATAAGCAATCCAGGAAGCTCCTCAGTTGTGTGGAAGACAACTTCCTTCTGCAAGTAATAAAGAGCCGACAAGAAGAGGTGCCATACTTGACCTCATTCTCACCAACAGGGGAGGGCTGGTTGGAAATGTGATGCTCCAGGTTAGCCTTGATTGCAGTAATCATGAGATGGTCGAATTCATGATCCTCAGGATATTGAGAAGGGCGTGCAGCAAGCTCAGTACCTTGGACTTCAAGAGAGCAGACTTTGGCCTCTTCAGGAACCTGCTCAGTAAGATTCCATGGGATATAGCCCTAGAG
>JASSUY010044851.1:0-17532 GCA_032466535.1 Forpus xanthops
GCAGGATCACCTCCCTCGATCTGCTGGTCACGCTCCTTTTGATGCAGCCCAGGATACGGTTGGCTTTCTGGGCTGCAGGAGCACACTGTTGGCTCATGTTCATTTTCTCATCAATCAGGACCCCCAAGTCCTTCTCCTCAGGGCTGCTCTGAACCTCTTTTCTGCTCAGCCTGTAGCTGTGCCTGGGATTGCTCTGACCCATGTGTGGGATATTGCACTTGTCATGGTTAAACTTCATCAGGTTGGCATCAGCCCGTGTCAGTCAACAGAGAGTTTGTGGGTCAGGGTTAAAGAGAGAACAGCAATGGGAGACATTATTGTGGGGATCTCTTACAGACTGACTGACCAAGAGGACTCGGTGGATGAAGAGCTCTACAGATAGATAGGAATAGCCTAACGTTCGCAGGCCCTTGTTCTCATAGGGGACTTCAACCACCCTGATATCTGTTGGAAGGATGATACGGCCCTGCACAAGCAATCCAGGAAGTTCCTCAATTGTGTGTAAGACAACTTCCTTTTGCAAGTAATAGAGGAGCCAATGAGGAGAGGTGCTGTGCTTGGCCTCATCCTCACCAGCAGGGAGGGCTGGTTGGAAATGTGGCGCTCCAGGGTAGCCTTGATTGCAGCGATCATGAGATGGTCAAATTCAAGATCCTCAGGACAGTGAGAAGGGCATGCAGCAAGCTCACTGCCCTGGACTTCAAGAGAGCAGGCTTTGGCCTCTTCAGGAGCCTGCTTAGTAAGGTTCCATGAGATATAGCCCTAGAGGGCAGGGAAGACCAAGAGTGTTGGTTGATATTCAAGGATCACCTGCTGCAAGCTCAGAAGTGATACATCTCAACTAGAAGGAAGTGCTGCAGGAGGGCCAGGAGACCTCCTTGGATGGATAAGGAGCTGATGAGGAAACTTACAGGGAAAAAAGAGGCTTATAAAAGGTGGAAGAAAGGACAAGTGGCCTGGGAAGAATATAGGAATGTTGTCTGGGAAGCTAGGGACCAGATTAGGAAAGCTAAGACCCAGTTAGTATTAAACTTGGCTTGGGATGTGAAAGATAACAGGAAGGGATTCCATAGGTACGTTGCAGATAAAAGAATAAGGACAACGTGGGCCCTCTTCAGAAGCTACTGGGAGAAATAGCTACCCTGGATTTGGAGAAGGGTGAGGTTCTTAGTGACTTCTTTGCCACAGTCTTCACCGGAAAATGTTCTGACCATACCACCCAAGTCTTGGAAGCCAGATGCAGGGAGTGTGAGAATGAAGACCCTAGGCCCACCATAGGGGAGGATCTGATTCGAGACCATCTTAGGAACCTGAACCTACACAAGTCCATGGGACCTGATGAAATCCATCCATGGGTCCTGAAGTTGCTAAGCCACTGTCCATCATATTTGAAAAATCATGGCAGTCAGGTATAGTTCCCGATTACTGGAAAAAAGGAAATATAACCCCCATTTTCAAGAAAGGGAAAATGGACGAGCCAGGGAGCTATAGAGCAGTCAGCCTCGCCTCTGTGCGTGCAAAATCTTGGAGCAGATTCTCCTGGAAGGCATGCTGAGGCAGATGAAAAACAACAAGGTTCTTGGTGACAGCCAGCATGGCTTCACTAAGGGGAAATCCTGCCTGACCAATCTAGTGGCCTTCTATGGTAGGTCTATGGAATTGATGGACAGGGATAGAGCAGTTGATGTCATCTACCGGGACTTGTGCAAAGTGTTTGACACTCTCACACAGCATCCTAGTCTCTTAAGCTGGAGAGACATCAATTTGATAGGTGGACCACTTGGTGGATAACGAACTGGCTGGATGGCCCCAAGCAAAGAGTTGTGCTCAGTGGCTGAATGTCCAGCTGGAGACCAGTAACAAGTTGTGTCCCTCAGGGATCGGTGTTGGGACTGGTCTTGTTCAACATCTTTGTTGGTGACAGGGACAGTGGGATTGAGTGCGCCCTCAGCAAGTTTGCTGATGACACCAAGCTGTGTGGTTCGGTTGATACATTGGAGGGAAGAAATGCCCTCCAGAGGGACCTTGACATGCTTGTGAGGTGAGCTGATGCCAACCTGATGAAATTCAACCGTCTTTTTCACTCACAGCTAAGTTTTCTCCCAAACCCGCAAATTCCATTATGTACTTTTTCTTGTGCTCTACCAAAGCAGCTTTCTAAAATATATTTAAATCAACTTGTGCATATAAAACCCAGTAAAGAGTTCTCCTCCACCAGTTCCTATTATGAATACTCACTTTTAATGCAGATAGCCTCTATGGATTTCCTTCCAAAAGTGAGTCATTCCATCTCATTGAGTAAGGTTTGTCCTGGGGGAGAAACGTCAGTTTTTGTGCTAGTGTAAGTTCATGTACATCCTAATTCAGTGGGTTTAGTGAGGACTGAATTGATGCCATGACGTATTGGTGTCGTAATGAAGCAGATTAAGTATTTGATTATTTTTAAAGGCTTTTTGATGCCTTTGTTTCTATACATACGTATGCTCTTTCAGATGGTCTTACTTTCTACTTAATTCCTTCTATAGGCAGTGTCTATGGGACCATTATTTTTTAATTCACATGGAGAAATTGCTCCTGTAGCCTTCAAAATGTGAAGAATTGTTCAAGGGCAGAAAAAAAAAGCTAAATGACTGGCAGTTGTTTTTCAGTTATATTAATTTTATTTGTTATGCATTCTCCTTTGTGCTTCTTCTGAGCTATGGGATTTCTTTCTTTTAGTAGTTAGAGCTTTGAACAAAGAAAACTTCTGCTTAGAAGCAATGATGAATTTAATACCCCTGCCTGTGCTTCTCTGTTGAATCTGGGGACAACATTGTGTTGAGTTTTAGTACCTGAAGCTTCATCTGGCTGATTCTCTCTGCTTGGGGCACTTGATGCAAATTCATGTATAATAAAGTATAAGAAAAGAGTAATCCCTCAACCAGCTTCCCACAGTGCATTATTTCTGCATTCCCATCATGTGCAGGAGGGGTCTTTCATACAGACACATGAGTTAGTTAGAAATAACCATTTATTGCAGTCTTCTGCAGCTGGTTCTTCTGGCCTCTGAGCTCCCAGCAGCCACACCAAGGTGTCTTCCCACCTCACTGAGGGCTGAACTGGCCACTGAGCAGCCTCATGCTCAAGGAACACCATCTCTGTGTCTTTCAAATGCTTTCTGCTGTTAGAAATAGATGGTGGCCGAGTCTGTGGTGCTACAGTTTATATTAATCCTAAAATGAGCAAAGCCCTGCTCATCTCCAAGGCAGGAATTGCTCTGCAAATGATTGGGGTGTTTTCAGCTGGGAAGGAGAGGCTTTAAGTTATTCACTCAAGCTTATGAAATGTGTGAAGTAATGCTAAGTCTCCATAGGTACCGTAATTTGGGCCACATTAGGGAAAAAGTCAGTTTCGATAATTTTCCCAAGCTGTTGTAAGAAACTTCTAAAAAGTCTCCTGAATAGTGCTCCTATTCCCATCCCAGTGTGAGCCATGGATTCCTGACCATGTTACACATCTAAACTAATTCATTTTCCTATGTTAAAACCTTTTGTAACAAATAGCTTAGAAAATTAACACTATTGGTTAAACAAAAGAGCTTCATAAAGAAGCAAATTACCTTTTCACTTTCAGATGTTCTGCCTTTTCCCCCTTGTGTTTTGTTCTTTTTAAGGCCTCACATATTAAGAAAACAAGTAAATTTTTAGATTTTTAAGTGAGTCCTCGAAAAGACAAAAAAACCCAAACAAACAAACCCCTATTCCTATTGTTAAAATGTCATTACCTGGAAAGCCTTTAATTTTTTTGCCTTTATAAAGCTTTGAATTGTGCTGTTTGAAGTTCAAATTCAGGAATAAAACAAAAGTCAAAACAGAAAGTTTGACTATATAGCAAATTAATGGGCTTAACCAGGAAAAAACTGTGTTTAGTTTGAACACTTGTCACATGAAAGGAATTCTAGCATCTTGGGGAGTTCTTTCTTTTTTGTTTTCTTTCTTTTTTTGAATCCCTAATGACTGTTTCCCAACATTTCAGAACTACAGAATGTGTATACCTTCATAGTTGTGTGTGAAAATTTATAATGGCACTTTTTTGGGGTTGATCAGAATCCCATTAAAGGGAGCACAGAGCCTGTCTTAGACCTTAAATAGAGTATTACAACCATATAGGCTTCAGAAGAAAAATTCAGATAAAGGAAATAAAAATTGCTACAATGCCTTTGAATTTTAACCCCCACTCTATGTGTTTTAGTGGAAGGAAGATTGCATTTGAAGTTGTCAGCATGCAGATGATGGCCATGTGTTTTGCCCTTTCTCCTCTCTGATCAACTTAAAATCATTATGCACTTAACAAATGCTCACTTCTCAGTAGTGGCCCATAATCTCCAGTGTGAGCATATCCTTCAATACTTATTTCCTTGAGAATTTATACCTGTGCTTGGCACAACTTTTATAGAGGTTTGACAGTGCCCACTGCAGAAGCACATTTCAGTAACTACATTAGAATGTCAGTCTCACAGGGCTCCAGTTGTTATGACTGGAAAAGGCAATGAAAGAGTAAAGGAGATTTACATTAATGCATGCAACCTTGACTGCTGAGGGCTACAGCTGGCACATGTGTTTCAGCATCCTTGCTCCGCTGATGTGGAGAAACTTGCTGAACCATGCTCACTTGGCCATGAGTGTAGACTTTTCCAATCTTAATGGACGAACAGGCAGAGGCTGTTAATTTGAATTATGGAGGAAGCTCACGGGCTTCTGTGCATTAAACAGCCCTCCCAAGGTTGTGCAGGGAGGGCTTTGCTGTACCCAATATATAAGTATGAGTGATTTTGTTGAAATCATAGGTTATCTTTTAGGTTTTAGGCCAGCTTGAGGATATTGAGTCTGATCCAGTGTTGCTTTACTGCTGCTAGTTATGCACTTCCACTAATATACCTGGCGTTTTAGCCTACTATCTACTGGTAGTCTTTGGAAAATATTGACATTCCTAATTGCTTAATGTATCTTTAATGGAGCTTTCAGTGTGTGTGAGGGTATGCATATTTATTTGTGTATGTGTATGTAGGTATTAGGAAAATAAGTAAGGCTGTTGAGAGACTCCTGCAAGATCCAGAGAGGGGAATATATGATCACAGATTATAATAAAGTTTTCCACTCTTTAAAATTGGCATGTTAAATTGCATTTATCTAATGATGTAGACTGACTCAGAGAATTTGGAGAAAATAACAGCTGTGCACAGCAAAGTTTAAAAATAGAAACTTCATCAGTCAGTAGCAGTTCAGAATGAATAAAGAAATCATGGCGTTATTAGTTATGGTGGTTAGAGAAAGGAAACAAAGTTCAGGCTTTCTGAAGGCAGAATGCTGTCTTCAGTCATACAGTATATCTGCTGGGTATCAGCCCCTTGTTCTGCTAAGCCGCTCTGTAAAGGTGGGGACCATTGTCCAAACACAGACATCTACCGCTATTTCAGGTAGCCTAAGATGGCTGAGGTTCCCACCTGGCTGACAGATAAGACAAAAGGCATATGGGAGAATCCTGCTCTTCTTGGAGTGGCAGCTGTATGCCCTGAGGCATCTCAGACGGCAGTAGCTGCTTCTGTCTCAGGAGTAACTGCACATAGACATAAGTACAGACTCACTTTCACTTGCATCTTCGGTACACAGTCACCTGAAGCACATCAGTACTAGCTCATAGAAGTGTTTGCAGTGGGTAGTTGCAGAAAGCAATGAACAATTTATATAATTTTAAACTTCGGAAGAATTTTGAGGTGAATCGAGCATTTATCTGAATTGAAATCTGACCAGGATACAAAGTTAAAAACTGTCTTACTGTTAAAAACTGTAGTCTGAACTATGATTCAAAGTTGCAGTGGATGGTTGTTTTCGTAAGGACCTCAGATCCATTCATTCATTTTAACACTTGCCTTTTTATGTATTCATAGTTAAATATAACTTGAATGTTGTCCTAATTACATTCTTATGTTAATTTAGTTCTGATTCAGAATTTCTATCACTATTCTTTGTAGAATTATTTTGAAATGATAGAAAGTTCCGTAAAGATGCTTCTGTGTGTGACTGTGCCTTTGAATTATTTATCACATTGAAAGAAATGTGGTTAAAATCTAGCTTGAGTTGTAAATGAGCCTTGGTAATGTAAAGAGGAAGTGAAAATCCTTTTTGCAGTGTGACACGGTTTGTGGATGCATCATTTGATGAGCAAAGAGCCTCATGGCTTAATAGGAAAACATCCACTGCACCAACTGCAAATGCTATCTAAGCAGATAAGACAGATAAAATGTGATAGAGGAGAGAGAAAGGTACAGAGACAACTTGCCCAAATGACAGAGCAGATTAGTGACGGAATTAAGAAGAGAAAACAGATGTCCTGTCTTGGACACAACCAGCACACTGTCCCTCTGCTGTGTGCTATGGATACTAAAGCTCTCCCAAGCAATATTTAGCCCATGTTTTTCACAATGCATCACAGTGGCAAGTAGTGCAGTGTTAACAGAAGGTTGAAGAAACCATGATTAATGCCAAACCTCATACTTGTGGCTGTGGCCCTGAGCTAGATAGAGAACAAACAATTGCTGGCTAAGCATGTGCCAGACTGAGAGGGTGAGAAACTGCTGGGAAGAAATTCTGAAGAATTTCTGAAGAAAAGGAAACTTGTCTTCATGTAACCAGCAGTTTTGCTTAGAGGTAAGTGAAGGGAAATTCTTCATTCATAAATGGTTCATTGACCCATGATAATAAAGCAGTGCTGCAGAAGAAGGATAATTATCTACTTAAGTATTAGATGCCCTAAGGGTAAAAGCTTCCCTTCTCTGCTTTTGAAAAATGAACTCGGATTAAGTGAATGTCCTTTTTCCTGTTTTAGTGTTGACATGGATTTCCTTTTTATGAGTAAAATTAATTAGGTTTTTTTTTTCCCTTTCTTCCTGGTATGGAAATCAGTCTGCCAAACATGTTTCCAGCTTTTCCCGTGGGCCCTAAGTTCAGCCAATAGCATCCTTTATGGAGGTGCTTTGAATAGTGTTCTGGGAAGGCACAAATGAATTACAGGAGATTTATTATGTCCAATAGCTTGCCAAGAGGCACAGCATTTTAGAACTAAACCCCACAAAACTTGACTTTTTGTCCCCATCCAGGATTGGTTTATTTCCAAGTACCTGCTTTCTAAATATATAATTCTCCTTTCTTAAACTTTAATACCGTTAAGTTGTAACAAGAAGAAAAAAAGAATACAGATGGCATATCTGATGCGAGGGGGGGGGGGGGGGGGGCAGATTTTCAATGCAGATTAAAACCCACAGCTGGGGCCAGTCTTGTCCTGTTCTGCTGGGAGCTTGCTCAAAATATCTGCTTCCACTTTAGCAAATACCCATTACAATCTCATCTGTCCTCATCTGGACTCTGGAAAATGACCAAAACCTGCCCTACTTCTTCACTTTCAGAAGATGTCTGGGTTTCTCTCCAATCAGAATTATAAATGTAATGCCTACGATAAACTGAGTGAAGGTAAACATGTTGTCTCTCTGTTTCTGGAAATAAATCATAGAATCATAGAATGTTTTAGGTTGGAAAGAACCTTAAGATCATCTAGTTCTGACCCCATCTCTTGCATGTATTAATCTTTATTTCAAATGCAGTTCTTGAAAATCAGGTTGATGTAACCTTTGTGTGAATCTGTTAACTACAGAGCATCTTGGAGTGACCTTTCCTGGAGTATAGAATTATAGAATCATTGAATAATTGAAGAACAATTTAAGGCTTCAAGATGCAATAAAATTAAAGATGACTAATACAATGGCATGGAACTTAATTTTCTTGAGTTAGTCCTTTGAGCACCTGCCTTAATACTGAAAAAAATAAGTTGTTAATTTTCATAGCCTTTGCTCATGAAAGTTCAAGTAGCGTTAAAGGTGATTTTAAAGTCTTTATTCTGCAAACACAATACTGTGAGTCAGAAAAAAAGTCCTGTCTGCGGGGAATAGAAATAAGAATCAAGTTCCAAATCCTTGCCATTTGGATTTATGCAACTGAAACTCTACTATTCTGGACCTTATTAATAATGCTATAAAATTAACTTTCAAGAGAGGAATCATGGCAGTTATTAATTTCTGTGAACACACCAGATCAGATGACTGTGAGTAGTGTCTGTGTACTTCTATTGTTTACTTTGTAGCTCCATTTCACTGACTTGTGAACTGCAGTCATCAAGCTAGAATAAAACCAAAGTATGTTTATAGTGTTCTGAACATTGTGCTTGAAAGGGAATAATCTTAATTATCTTGATGTATTTCTAAGGACGTAATATTTTTTAACAGGTGAATGTTCCCTCTGAATGGGATATAGAATTAAGCCATCTGCTATTATAAGCATATGGTCAGCTTCTCACATTTGGGTACCTAAAATTAGAGGTGCAAGTTCAAGATTCTCAAAAGTACATACCACATATGTAGAAAAGAATTGTAAAACTGCTGTCTCAGATCATACATGCAAACCCATCACAAATTTCTTTGGCTTTCCTCCATTTTTAATCGCAAAAGGAAATGTCTCAGACTTTCAGAGGTGTTAAATATGAGCACCTCAACATCAAAGTGATAACATGGAGTCTGAAAGCTTTGATTTCCTTAAGATGTTTCAATCTTAACACATCACACGATCATGGATGGTTTGGATTGGGAGGGACCTTAAAGGTCATATCGTTCCATCCCCCCCAGCCATGAGCAGGGGCACCTGCTGGAGCTTAGTTTAGTCATTTTGCCCATATTTGAGCATCATATGATTCTCTGTATTTAGCGTTGTACTGTGGTTGCTCTAGCTATAATCCTTGGAGAAGAGTTTAGGCAATTCGAAGGTCATCAGAAGTGGGTATGGGCTGCGGATTGAGACAATTCATTCTGGATCACTCAAGCTTATGTTTGTGCCTTGACAATAGCACTTCAGATGTCCTTGTTTGTCCTCTGCGGCCAGTGGAGCGTTTCCGTGACTTGTGTCCTGAGGAAGTGGCGGATTTGTTTTGTGTCGCGCAAAGGGTTGGTACTGTGGTGGAGAAGCACTTCTGCGGCACCTCACTCACCATTTCAATTCAGGTTTGTAAATGAGGCAACTAAAAAAGGTTTAATGGTTTGTTTTATCAAGCTTTCAACCTTCTTCCGTAGCCCAATGAAAAAAGGACATTCAAACTTCAGGGGGCAATAAATGCAAAATAATAATGATAAAACAAACAGCACAATGACTGTACTGCAGTCTGCCAGATTTGCCATCAAAAGAAACCTCAAAGACAACCAGCAAAGTGTGGATAATTAATAACTGCAAAACCTTGAAATAAGCCTGCAAATGTTCCCAAATGCAGTGCTTGCTTGTAACTGTTTCAGCAAATACTCTTCCTTCAAAGAAATCTTTGCAGGACTGACCTAGAGAAGGCAGCCACATCAGGCTGTTCAGCATATAACCCACTGCTTGTGATAGAAATGTGTAATTCGTGCTCACAGCTGTTTGCTTGCAGGCAGAGGGATGTAGCCATGTAAATATGTTATTAATTCTGTCCTTTCAGGTATTTTTGCTGGATGTTTTTATGCCAGAAAAAGAGCTCTGTTTCATGATGACTAAGCCTATTTCATTAGAATAAGAATTTAAGCAAGTATTCTTTGATTAAATTCTCAGGGGTATGATTTTGTATTTACAAGGATCAGAAATCTGTTGCTAACTATTCAAAAATATGATCTGAAAGGATGAAAAATAGCAACTGTAGGTTTTATGATCTAAGATGTGGTTTCTCACTTTGCCATGGCCCAAGATGGAAATGTCTTGTCCGAAACCTTTGTGTTGGATGGTACCCAGGAAAATATGCTAAGCTAACATACAGTACAATTGTACTGTAACATACAGTACAATTCAGTGTATGATTGAATAAGGTTTTCTGAATTCCTATGTGATCATTGTGAATTCCTCTAATCTGAGACTTCTCTCTTTGCTTACAGGATGGTCCCGAAGCTGGACAGACAGTGAAGGTGAGTGCTTATTATGTAGAATACAAATTAAGAGCCAATTATAAGAAATAATAAAAAATCAAAGCTAGTCATCTTCAGGCCATTGCTGTATCATAATTATATACTTAAGATCAAAAAATCCCAAGTGTACAATAGCTGTAAATAGTTTTTATTAAATTTGCACAGGATGATGTTTACAGATTTTCTTTCTAGGAAAAAAAAAAATCAATCATAAAAACATCTCTAAGCTGCTGGGTGTATTTATGCAAGAAGAGCCTTAGAAAAGAGGCATCTGTTTAAGCCTTTTGTTTGTTTTATGGAGAAAATATTGCCCTTATATTCATAATCTCTTTGTTTGTCTTTTTATTGCCTAATGAGTTGTAGCTAATTATAGGAATAGTTAAACTGAACCACATTATGAAAACATACCTCTTTGTCTAAGCTTTCTCTCTACATATTCATATCACATTCTTGTAATAGAAGTTCAAATGTCATGGAGCCAATGAAGCTTAAACACAGATTTTAAGTGTACTTCTGAAAAAAGATGGGGGGTGGAGGGGAGGAAAAGGATTTATGATTATACTCTCCACTTGAGTAATAGCATAGATAGCATCCAAGATGACTCTCTAGCCATGTTTCCCTGCCTCATAATGCAAATGAATGTGTAGTTATATTATATGCCTGAACATTAGGTAAAGGCTATTTTCACGTTTGGAATCAAAGGAAAGTCAAATATGTCTGTGGGTTAGCACTTTGTAAAATCAAATTAGATGCCTCAAAGAAGTTGTTTGGGTTGATTAAGATAACTAACAAGCAAATGTTGGTGCATAGAAACATCTTACTTCTTTCCAATTTGCTGCATTGACCTTATTTTTCCTACTCCTTTTTATTGCCTGCCTTGAATATATATGAGAAAGGTAATAGGGAGAGAGAAAAAGGAATCAGAAAATTCCCAAGCTCTGAGAAGCTGAGGAGTGATGCAGGAATGTAATAGAATTTACTTCAGTATGGTGACAAAGCAGATTCCTCTTTAAAGTGCCTTGAGTGGGGTTCACTGGGAATGCCCATTGGTAGGTAAAATATTTGTAATTAAATATATTCTGATATAAGTTTTGTCAGTGTCATGGATTCAGCATCAGCAGTCATTTTTCTCCTTCATAGTAGCTGGTGCAGTGCTGTGGTTTTGACTTTGAGCCTGGGAACAGTGCTGATAACACCAATGTTTATAAGTTATGGCTTAGAATGTTTTGGTCTGACCAAGGACTTTCTGAGTCTCATGCTCTGCCTGAGAGGAGGGCCAGGAGGAAGCAGACACAGGGCATCTGACCCAAACTGACCAAAGAGGTATTCCATACCACAGTACGTCATGCCCAGGATGGAAAAACTGTGGGGAGGAACCTGGAAGAGGGCAGTTCATGGCTCAGTCATTGGGTGGCGAGCAGCTGTATCCTCTTCCCTTGTATTTGCCTTGTCATTATTATAATTGGTGATAGCAATAGTGATTTGTGTTATACCTTAGTTACTGGACTATTCTTATCTCAACCCATAGGAGTTACATTCTTTTGATTCTTCTCCCCATTCCCCCCCACTTCGAAGTGGTGGGGAAGAAAGAGGGGGGAGTGAGTGAGCGGGCTGCATGATTTATGGCTTAAACCACAACAGTTCTTTTTGGCCCCCAACATGGGGCACGAAGAGTTGAGATAATGACAGGATGAATAGCTACTCATCACAATGCTGATTTATTAGCTCTCAGATTTCTTGCTCTGGATCTCACAGGTTCAGCATATGATACTTTACTTATAGCCAGTATTTCTTATCTTAACATTTTTTCAGAAATGGGGTTTGGGTTAAGGTTCTTGTTACATTGTACTTTATTGCAATGATTTTTAGTACAATAGACTCAGTGATCATGAAACTGACCCAGCTTTTGTTCCCAGTGTGGTCACCAACTCTATACTTCGGGAGGTATATAACAGAAGTGTTTAGCAATTACACTTCTCTTTTCCCCTGCTCAGGTGGTCAACCTGTGAAGGAGACATTCCTATATGCTCCCAGACCCCCCCTCCCCCCGACCATTTACAGCATCGTTTGAGAATTTTGAAGGTTTTGAATGGCGTTTAGATACCCTTGAGACCTGCCTGCAGATTGTAATGGAGATCACCATGGTGGCACACATACCAAGTGTGTTTTACCCACAAGCATTTCATCTGGTCCCAAGAGTTATGCAGAGTCGGGTTTGGGCCTTGTCTAGGATTAAACAATAATATAGGAGGTCCAAGAGATTTTCCCTGAGGCTGGACAGTCATGAGTGGCAGGGTGTGTGGGATAGTATGGGCAAGTATCTAGGCCAGTGGGCCCCTCCAGTGCTTTGGAACTTCACCATTGAACAAGTGCAAAATCCAGAAGCATTAGTAAAACACTTAAAGGAGGTGTGTTGTCATCCTGGTCACACCAGAGATGGACAAATCATGGCAACATGCTGGGGCTTGACCTATGCTTACAGAGCCCTGTTTAACGCCATCCAGCACCTTCAAAAGGGAAAAAATGTCCCTGGATCTGAGGGTGGACTAATGGATAGCGCAGTTACTCCAGCTCCAAGCACAGCTGCTACACCAGCCCCAAGGACAAGTACAGCAGCTACTCAGACTTCAACAGTAACAGGCAGTGCAGCTACTCCAGCTCCAAGTACAGCAGCTACACCACCACCAGTGATGAGTACAGCAGCCACCCAAACCACAGTGATAATCACCGGGCTAAACCAGAGGACCAACTCATACCAATACTGGTTGCTCCTGTACACAAGAGGAAAAGCAAAAAAGAGATAAGAAAGATAAAGCAAGATGAAGAAACAATGTACTCACCACCTGGGACACCATCTGACCAGGAGTCATCGTCACATGACTAAGAAGAAGAGGTGACTTCCTGATCTCAGACCTCAACCAAACTACAGAATATGTGAAAAGACTTTACCTGTCAGCCAAGGGAGCGCATCATCACCTGTTTGCTCCAATGGTGGGACAATGGGGCTGACAGTCACTAATTAGAAGGCAGTGAAGCCAAACAGCTGGGATCACTTGCTAGGGAAGGGGGAAATGACAAAGCAATTGCAAGAGCAATTGGAGGCCTTTGGAGGTGGCTGTTGGCAGCTATGAAAAAAAGGTTTCTATACAAGGACAATGTTATGAGTCGTTCAGCCAAGTGGACTACTTTAGAAAAGGGCATCCAGTCTCTGAGGGAATTAGCCATTGTGGAGATTATCTATAATATCAAGCCGAATAACGGGGATATACCTATAGGTCCAGATGAAGTCGAACGTACACGACTCATGTGGTGGAAATTTACACGGAATGCACCCCCTTCATATGCCCATTCATTGGCAACAGTAACCTGGAATGACATAATACCACTAACAGTGGATGAAATGATTCATAAACTCCAAGAGTTTGAAGGCAGTCTCACCACTTCTGTCATTTCAGCTGTGGAAAAACTGTCCCAGGACCTCAAACAATTAAGAGGCGATCTATCCAGCTCCTCATGTTGTACCAACACATGTCTCAGCTATTAACAAAAGGTGTCCTACTGTTTGAGAGAGAAGACATAGAAGGTATATGCCACGGACCACCCTATGGTTTTATCTGTGGGATCACGGAGAAGATATGACAAAGTGGGATAGAAAGCAATAAGATGTGAGTGACCAATGTGATGACTATTAGAGGGACCCCGCCTCCAGCCAGGTGGAGGTAGGGGACAGTCGGATTTACAGGACTGTGTGGATCAGATGGCCTGGCACATCAGTCCCACGGAAGTATGAGGCTCTAATAGATAATGGTACAGAGCGTATCGTGATACTGTAAACCTGTCAAGGGTTGGAACCCATTTCTATTTCTGGAGTGACAGGAGGATCCCAACAGTTGACTGTACTGGAGGCTGAAGTCAGCTTGACTGGGAGGGAATGGCAGAAACACCCCATTGTGACTGGTCCAAAGGCACCATGCGTCCTTGACATAGATTACCTCAGGAGAGGGTACTTCAAAGACCCAAAAGGATGCCGATGGGCTTTTGGTATTAATGCTTTGGAGACAGAGGAATTTGAGCAGCTGTCCACCTTGCCTGGTCTCGCAGAGGATCCTTCTGTTATGGGGTTGCTGAAGATCGAAGAACAGCAAGCGCCAATCGTGACCACACCAGTGCATCGGTGGCAATATCACACCAACCAAGACTCCCTGATTCCCATCCGTAATCTGATCTGTAGGTTGGAGAGTCAAGGAGTGATCAGTAGGACCTGCTCACCCTTTAATAGCCCCATATGGTCAGTGCAAAAGTCTAACAGAGATATTGCCAATGTGTTTTTCTCTGGCAGCAGAGTGCAGGTCACAGTTTGCTTTTACTTGGAGGGGCGTCCAGTACACTTGGAACCTACTGCCCCAGAGCTGGAAACACAACCTTACCATCTGCCATGGACTGATCCAGACTGCACCGGAACAGGGGCAAGCTCGAGAACACCTGCAATACATTGATGACATTATTGTGTGGGGCGATACAGCGGAAGTCTTTGAGAAAGGGAGGAAAATAATCAAAACCCTGCTGAAAACAGGTTTTGCCATAAAACAGAGTAAGGTCAAGGGACCTGCATGGGAGATTCAATTTTTTGGAACAAAATGGCAAGATGGACATTGCCAGATCCCCACAGATGTGATCAACAAGAAAACAGCAATGTCTCCACAAACTAATAAGAAAGAAACACAAGCTTTCTTGGGTGTTGTGGGGTTCTGCAGGGTGTACATCCCGAATTACAGTTTGATTGTAAGCCCTCTATATCATGTGACCTGGAAGAAGTATGATTTTAAATGGGACTCTGAGCCCAACAAGACAACAAGTCTTGGAGCAAATTAAACGACAGACAGTTCATGCAGTACCTCAAGGACCAGTCCGTACCAGGCCAGATGTTAAAAATGTACTGTACACCGCAGATGGGGAGAATGGTCCTACCTGGAGCCTCTGGCAGAAAGCTCCAGGAGAGACTCGAAGTCGACCCCTCAGCTTTTGGAGTTCGGGATACAGAGGATCTGAGGCCAGCTCTACCCCAACTGAAAAAGAGATACTGGCAGTATGTGAAGGGGTTAGAGCTGCTTCAGAAGGGATTGGCACTGAAGCACAGCTCCTCCTAGCACTCCGGTTGCCCATACTGGGCTGGATGTTCAAAGGCAGGGTCTGCTCTACACATCATGCAACTGATGCTGCATGGAGTAAGTGGGCTGCACTAATTACACAACGAGCTCAAATAGGAAATCTCAGTCATCCAGGAATTCTAGAAGTCATTATGGACTGGCCAGAGGGCAAAAATTTCAAAATGTCATCAGAGGAGGAGGAGGTGATGCATGCTGAAGAGGCCCCACCATGCAATAAACTGTCAGAAAGTGAAAAGCAATATGCCTTGTTTATTGATGGGTCCTGCTGTATTGTGGGAAAGCATCATAGATGGAAGGCAGCTGTATGGAGTCCTCAACAACAAGTTGCAGAAACTGCTGAAGGAGAGGGTGAATTGAGTCAATTCGTGGAGGTGAAAGCCATCCAACTGGCCTTGGACATTGTTGAAAGAGAAAAGTGGCCAGTACTTTTATCTATAAAGAGTAATGGATGGTGGCAAATGCCCTGTGGGGGTAGTTGCAGCAATGCAAGCAGAGCAACTAGCAATGCAAAGGTAAAGCCATTTCGGCTGCTGCACTGTGGTAAGATATTACTGCCTGCGTGCAGAACCTGGTGGGAAAGGTACGCCACATAGATGGGCATGTACCCAAGAGCTGGGCCACTGAGGAACACCAGAACAACCAACAAGTGGATAAAGCTGCTAAGATTGAAGTGTTTCAGACTGACTTGGATTTGGAACATAACGGTGAATTATTTTTGGCCCAGTGGGCTCAAAACATTTCAGGCCATCAGGATAGAGATGCAACACAGGCTTGCAATCAAGGGGTGGACTTAAGAACAGACACTATTGCCCAGGTTATTCACAAGTGTGAAAAGTGTGGTGCAATTAAGTAAGCCAAGTGGTTAAAGCCTCTTTGGTATAGAGGACAATGGCTGAAGTACAAATATGGGGAGGCCTGTCAAATTGACTATACCACGCTCGACCAACCAGCCAAGGCAAGCGCCATATGCTTACCATGGTGGAAGCAACCACTGCATGATTGGAAATATACGCTGTGCCCCACACCACTGCCCAGAACACTGTCCTGGACCCTGAGAAACTAATCTTGTGGCAACATAGGACTACAGAGAGAACTGAATCAGACAACGGTACTAATTTCCAGAACAACCTTATAGACACTTGGGCCAAAGAGTATGGCACTGAGTGGGTATATCTCATCCCCTACTATGCACCAGCCTTTGGGATGGTACAATGGGCTGTTAGAAACTACACTGAAAGGAATTGGCGGTAGGACTTTCCAACATCGGGATACACATTTACCAAAAGCCACCTGGTTGGTCAACATCAGAGGAACTGCCAACAGGGCTGGTCCAGCCCAGTCAGAACTTCTACATACTGTAGAAGGTGAGAAAGTACCTGTGGTGCACTTACAGAATTTTCTGGGGAAGGCAGTCTTGTTTATTCTTGCTTCAGGTAAAGGTAAACCCACTCACAGGATTGCTTTTCCTCAGGGACCCAGATATACTTGGTGGGTAATGTGTGAACTCAATTGCATGCTGTTGCCTGCTGCGTAGCACTTTTATAGCCCACCAACTAGATGTTTTCAGGTCACCAGCGACTGGCCCTGACTTCCCTCTGACCATCATCCCAACAAAGAATGAACTTTGATGAAACCAGATGACCTCAGCAGTGACTAGATGAATTCCATGGTGTCATCAGCCAGCAACGATCCAATACTGTACACTGTCTCTCCTGCTCTGAAAGACTGTTACAAGAAATGAAGCCTGACATCATGGACTGGATAAATTCAGCAGCTTTATAAGGATTGTTCCATGCACTAAGGAATGATATCTCTCTCTTCGTGTGTGCGTGTGTATGATATATATGTGTGTGTGTATATATATATATAATATATGAGAGAAGAGTGATGGCATATTGAAAAATGTGGGATCTAAGCACGATATGAATGGTATGGAATAAGGGGTCGATACTGTCCTGGATTCAGCAGTAGCAGTCATTTTCCTCCTTAGTAGCTGGTACAGTGCTGTGGTTTTGACTTTCGGCCTGGGAATAGTGTGGATAACACTGATGTTTTTAGCTGCTGCTCAGTAATGTTTAGTCTGACCAAGGACTTTCTGAGTCTCATGCTCTGCCAGGGAAGCCGGGAGGAAGCAGAGACAGGGCACCTGGCACAAACTGAACTAAGAGGTATTCCATACCACAGCACATCATGCCCAGTATATAAACTGAGGGCAGTTACCTGGAAGGGCTAGATCGCTGCTCGGGTCAAACTGGATATTGGTCAGGGAGTGGTGAGCGGCTGCATTCTCTTCCCTTGTTATTTCCCTTATCATTATTATTATTGGTGGTAGCAGCAGTGGTCTGTGTTATACCTTAGTTA